>JADRCC010568765.1:0-12020 GCA_019843855.1 Hylomyscus alleni
TCATTTTACAGAAAAATGAGACCATCACAGGCATACACAACCCCTCAAAATGCAGAGAAGCACTGACTATGGGATGCCCATCTGCAGTGGATAAGATCTTCAACACAACCTCTGCACCTGAGGGTCAGGGAAATTTAAGGAAAGGGAGCAGAAATAGTATAAAATCTACAGAACCAGGATGTGTATAGGAGTGTCTGTGTTATGCCTTTGACACTTCCCATAGCCCAAGTGTGCAGTAAAGGTTGTTATCCTGATAAAAATCCTGTCAATGTGTTCCCTTTTCAGAGTTAAGGTTAAAATCCTCTACATGGTCTCCTAAGACCTGATGTCAACAGGCCCCCTTTTCCTCCTTGCCTGCCTTGATTCTGTGGTCCAGCTATTCAACCTCATTGTTGGTTCTCATCCAGAGACCTACTTTTGCCTTGCCTTTGGCATCATCTGATTTCACTGACAAGAAAGCTCTTTTCCAAATTCCAAAAGCAATTTTTGTCCACCGTTTTAAAATCTCACTTAAACTCGTAATATTAATAAGACTCTTTGGCTAACATTAAAGTAGGAAGTCTAGAACTCTCAATACCCCTCTCTACCTTCTTTTCCTATGCCTCTTACCACTGTACATGTGGAAAAAATTCTGAATTTTCCTTCAGTGTGCCTGGGGATTACTTTTAAGACCATTCAAGGATAACAAAACCCAAGCTTTCACAAATCCATTTCATAAAATGGCACAGTATATGCATGTAACTGATGCACATCTCCTACTTACTTTAAATCATTCCTAGAATATTTATAATGTATATACGATGTAAATGCTATGTAAACAGTCACTTCTCTATCTCATTTAGGGAATGGTGACAAGGAAAACTAGTAAATCCATGTTAAGTTCAAAGATAATTTTATGTATCTATTTGTTGAAGAGTTTGTTGAAACCCTGGATGCAGAGGACGAATGTCCTTACTTATTGCATCTGTTATTTATTATCTGTCTCACCGTATTCAGGACCTTAGTTTCCAAAGCATCCTAGGATTGTTGAAAATTTCTATTTTTTTATTTTGCTCCAATGCTTGATTACTTAAAGTTTATGTTCTTAAGCTTCCTTTTAAGAGATGTGTTTATAAAGTACTTCTAAAGCATTGTTATGAAACCCATCTTGGATTAGAACTTATTTAAAACAGAGAAATCAACTCCTGTGAAAACATCTCGTAGAGAGGGCAAGATTTGATAACACTCACATGTTTGTAACCTGTCCTTCTATTTTGAGAATCAAAGTGGGGCACTTTTATCCTGATTTAACTGCAAATTCATATTAAATACCAGATCTACTGCAGAAGGGTGATGGCAGCATTACCTAAGGAGACGTGTATTCTATCAGAGAGCCCAGTAAGAAATCAGTGATTTAAGATCCTGAACAAAAAAGTCCATGAAGCTCCCAGTATCCAAGGACACAGGTCTTGTGTTTTCCACTTTGTTTGAATGTTCAGTTTAGGCAACACAGACAGCTGGACTCGGCCCTGTTGTTAGGAACATCCCTATGAAAGTACCCAGTCATTACTCATGATACAACTGGTATTCGTAGAGAAGTGGGCCAATTGTTTAGTGGGTGAGAATGAAGAATAGGAAGCAAGAAACAGAAAACAAAGATAAACATAGAAACAGTGTGGACAAATGTTGAAATTACAAGATGCAGAGGGGGCAATTTTAGCCTTCTATACTCAGCCATTAGGATTAGGTAGATCTTTAAAGCCTGCAACATCATCTACACTGACAATCTGACATGGAACAGAGCCAAAGGCTCCCAAATCACATCGTCTTTATTCAAAATGGTAGTGGACTGGAAAGATGCCCTATGCTTCTTAGCTATAAAAACAATGTAGAAGAAGCCATTTCCTTGCAATACACTTTGGGATTTTTGAATGAATATTATATTGACATAGCAGTCATTGTTATGTATAAAAAGTACAGTTGCTTATACTCTGGAACCAGCATGTTCCTACCATGGGCTGAATGGAAGACTTGAGATACATTATGTCACCAGTGGTTTCTTCAACTATAAATGAGAACAATCAGTGAACTTGCTCCAAGAGCATGTGAGACATAAGATAAAAAGGACATCAACAGAAACCACAAAGATCCTTGTCAGTGTTACAATAAGAAGTTGTTGTTGTCATGACTCTCTTATTTTGCAGGTAGGCTAGGGCATTGTGAGTTTGACCTGTGAATTAGGTCTTGCCTTTTTGAATACCTTAGCATGAAATTGTTTTCCTTGTTTCGTGTACGTTATGGACAAGACAAAGTGTTTCCTCCTACAACTTTAGTAACAGTTAAGTCTATAAGGGAGTCCAAGAGCAACTTGGTGGGGAATGGGTTTATTTCAATTTACATATTAGAGTCCATCTTTGAGGGAAGCCAAGGCAGGAGCTTAAACCAGAAACCATGGAGAAATGCTGCTTGTTAGTTTGCTTCCAAGCCCACAATCAGTTCCCTTTTTTATACAGCCCAAGCCAGGCTGAACAGCCCTCCTCCATCAATTAGTAATCAAGAGAAGCCTCACAGGTGTATTCACAGGCTGATCTTATCAAGGCAGCTCTTCAATTGAAAGTCCGTTCCCCCCCCCCCCCCCAGGTGTGTCAAGTTAACAACCAAGATTAGCCATCAGGGCTAGAAAGCAGAGATTTTTGAGCACTGATAATGTTTCCAAATATGTATTTGGGGTTCATATCTATGAGGTGTTAGCTTTAGGTTCACTCCCTTCTAACACTGTTCTGATTTATACAGACAAAAGAGATTCAAAAAGTGTCCTAAATTATGAATACCTATAGAGATCAAAAATGATCTTTAGCAACACTCTTAGCAGCTCTGGAAACAGACTAATTTCCCATTGACTCATTGATCTCTCTGTATATCTTTCCTGATCTTGTATGTGGTATTTATTTCCATGTAAAAAGAATCACTCAAATTATTTACTTAAAGGGACAAGATTTTATGAACTCATAGACCAAGAGTCAAACATCTTATAGCAGCTTGGCTAAGTGGTTGCACATCATGCTTTCCCTGTAGTTACAGACAAGGCTTGGTCTGCAGTCATCTAGTGACTTGACTGGGCTTAAGGATCCTGCCCAAAGTCATTCATGTGTATAATGGTAGAGAGCCCTATTTCTTTATTCACTGACTGTCTGCATAAGCTGTCAGCTAGTTTTTTCCCAGAAAGGGTGATTGGAGAGAGCTGTAAAGAGAGCCTAAGATGTATGCCATTCTACCAATGTCACCTAATTTGTCACTGTTTCTCCCAATCCCACTGGTCATATATGATTCCCTCAACAGTAGAAGAGAAGACCAGAAGATTATATAAAACCTAGATAAACAGATTGTTAGGGAGCATCTTTAAGCTTAGTTACCACAGTCATGTTTCATGTATGGAGCAAGAACTTACGTGTCTGTTTTATGTAAGAGGCTTATAGCCACAGAACAGTCTAGATTAAAAATAACATGATAAGATTTGCAAGCAGTGTCATGTATTCTTCCTTAAATATGGTAACTTGTATATGTATAACATTATTTAAGGGTCATATGCCCACATTTATTAGAAATGTAGAATCTTAATCTTTCACAAACTGAGTTGTTATCCTCATCTTAACCAGATATATTGAAAATTAACACACAACATTAAAAAAGCACTGGACTCAGTGGATTATATTTTTTAAATGAAAATAGGATCTTTTTCATATAATATATTGTGATTATAGTTTGCCCTTCCTCTACTCCTCCTACTTCTAAACTCTCCTCCCCTCATCTCCAGATCTGCTCCCTAATATGTCTCTCATAAGAAAAGATCAGGCTTCTAAGAGGTAACAGTCAAACATAACAAAATAAAATATATTAAGATGAAGCATATTGAAGCTGGCCACAGCAACTCAATAGGAGGAAAGGAATCCCAAGAGTCAGAGACCCACTCATTCCCAGTCAGGAGTTGCATAAATGTACTAAGCTAATAGCTATCTATATACACAGAGAACCTGTTGTAGTTCTATGTAAGCTCTATTCTTACTGCTTCAGTCTCTGTGAGCTCATATGTACCTTGCTTAGTTGATTCAGAGGGCCGTATTTGCCCTCTGACTCATCTTTCCACCTTCTCTTCCACAGGATTCCCTGAGGTCTGAATTGAGATGATGAAGACCTCCACATAGTGTCTGGCTCTTGGTCTCTGCATCTGTTCCTATCTGTTGCTGGAACAGTCATGTTTGATTTTACTCTGCAGTCTCTGGTTCTTGCTTACCCAAGCAATGTCAGATATGAGTCCTAACTTCTTTTTTTTTTTTTAATGGGTCCTAACTTCTTTATTTTTTATTAGATAATTTCTTTATTTACATGACATATGATTTCTCCTTTCCCAGTTTCTCCTCCAAAAAAACAACAACAACAAGAAGAACAAACCCCTGTTGCCTCCCCCCTACCCCGGCTTGCCACCCCACCCTCTCCCACTTATTGACCCTGACATTCCCCTACACTGGGGCACAGAACCTTCACAGGGCCAGGTCCTAACTTCTTAAAAAGATTGCACGGAGTTGATAAGATGATTCATTTACTGAGTATGTGAGGAGGAGCTGGAGGGGGAAATGAGAAGTGGTATTACCAAAATATTCACTCATATGATTAATGTACCCTAAAAATTAATAATGGGATAACTAATATTACACATTAATGTATGAAACTTAAATTCCCAGTATGAGGCACTTTGCAGACCCCTTTCTAAATTCTTTTTATGCCCGGGTCTCATAAAACATAGTCTGGCCTTCCAGAATGTACAAGCCAACCCAAATGCTTTCCTTTACTTGTGAGAAGCTAGATGGAGTCATGTAGTGACATTTCAAAAAGCCATGTTCTGAGATAAAGTGTGTTTTTACTGATGGCAGATGGTAAGAAACTTCCAAAGGACACAGTTGGCTCCAGGAAAAAGAAATAGTTTGAAATCTTCAACTAGTATTAGCAAAATGTCATCAAGAACTTTTCTCCCACTTTCTTAAAACAAATACAGACACTTCTGCATAGAGAGAAAGCCCGTGCTCAAACCCTGGCCATATGTTTGAAATGATTCCATTTTCATATGACAGCTTGAAGTTCTACAAAGACAAAAACTCAGACTAATTTGTTTTGTGGTATTAGTGAATTTGTATTGGTCATGTTGGCCTGAAGGTTGAAATGCCCACCCACTCTTTCATTTAAAAAGCACAGATCCTAAAAAAGGAAACTTTGAAGTAAAGACAATTTCACAGCCTGTAGCCTATTAAACAAATGATTAAAGTGTGTCTCTGTAATTGCAAAAGCAATACAAACTCATTATAAAACATGTAAGAAAGAGCAAAACCCATTACAAAAATAAGATCATTTGAATCCCACTGAAAACTACTACAAAATAGCCTCTATTAATACTTTGTCCGATTTCCCACCAGTCACTTCCTGTGGTGTCCTGCAATGTGCTTGAGATATGTGCTACAGCAACAGATAATGCGCATCATGCAGGAAGAATACACCCAGGGCTCTTGCAGCAAGAGAAAAACCCCACAAATGCTGAAACTCATGAATATCTGGTGGCTGTTTTGCTATTTATCTACTATTGAGCTACCTACCCAGTATTTCCAACCATCCCCACTCTCAAAACAAATTAGAATATTTTATCACTTCAAAAAGAACCACTGTACTTCTGAGCTGTTATTCTCTGTGATTCCCTATTCTAGTCTGCAATAACCACTATCCTATACTCTGTTTCTATGAGTTTGCCTATTTTGAAAAGTTCATTTTTAAAAATAATATGATATATGGCCTTTTGATTTAGATATTTCACTCTGCATACACAGAGAGAGGAGGGAGGGGGAGGAGAGAGAATGTCCTGTTTCCTCTATTTTAAATCCCATACTTCATCTCTTACCATATCAGCACTTTTCCCTCTCAATTTTGTGTGCTGATTTTTTAAAATCCAATGAGTTGCTTAATGTTGCCTACATGTACATGGGTGTCGACCTTAGGGACCTCGTGCCTTAAATTAAAAAATGGCTGTCTCTTTTTCAGCACCTATCAGTTTTCCATAGCTCCTCAGTCAGGGGTGGGGCTTCCCAAGCTCCTCCTCCCATCCATGCAGAGGTTTTGGCTGGCTTGCTCTTGTTTAAGTCTTATATAACTAGTCACAGCTGTTGTGAGTTGATGTGTATAGCTGCACTGTCATGTCCAGGGGAGACTGTTTCACTGCAGAAATCCACTATCTGTGGCTATTACATTTGCATTCCTGCTTCTTCTATGATCCCTGAGTCTTGATGGAAATGAATGTGGTATAGATGTCATCTTTATGGCTGGATACTTTAGAGCCTTTTGCCAGATTTGGGTTTGTATTTTAATTGCCATCTTTCTCCAAAAGAGATTTCTTTGATGAAAGTTGAAAAATACACTAATCTATGGGTATAGAGATAAAAATTGAGAGAACAGTTTCTTCCTGTGTCTACTTAGCAAATAGTTCCTAGGTGTATGTCCTAACCAGTAATAAGCTTTGGATCAGTTAACTGTGCCAGGAATGAGTTGTGGAACAGTCTTTCAATGCAATCCTGAAGGTTTTGGTTACCCTTGTAACATTTATGCCACTATTGCACCAGTGGGCTTATCTTGCCAAGCCAATCATTATTGTAAGTATAGGGGATCTATAGCAGGTAAGACAGACACTTGATTATCTTTATCTCCTGAGAGCTTTTATAGAGACTCCAACACTGTGAAATATAGGTAGTAAGTAAGCTTAAATATTCCAGGTGAGTACCAGCTCAAGATTTCTCCATCTTCTATTTTTTTTTTCGAGACAGGGTTTCTCTGTGTAGCCCTGGCTGTCCTGGAACTCACTCTGTAGACCAGGCTGGCCTCAAACTCAGAAATCTGCCTGCCTCTGCCTCTCAAGGGCTGGGATTAAAGGCGTTCGCCACCACCGCCCGGCTCCATGTTCTATTTTTAAATAGTATCTTGAGTAGTAGGGTCTTCCCATCAAGTACTGGAGAGTAACCTGTTTGAAACAAGGTTTATTATTATCAGTTCCCTGATTTGATATATGGAGAGTGGAAGTGGGGTTCAAGGATCTAGTTCTCTCTACCTCCTCAGGATTGGGATTAGAGACATATCTTGTTTTTTATGTGGCTTTTGGGGATATGAGTTAAGGTTTTCAAACTTGTTGAGAAAACATTTTACCAACAGAACTGTATCTTACAGCCCATGGCACTCTCACCCTTGAGAATATTTTCAAGGTTCATCTTTGGCTTAACTTCAACCAATATGAGACGTCTTTTTATGATTGAGTAATATATCATGGTATAATATGCAAACCCATGTACCTGCTCAAAAGTTTATAGCCATATAGGTTATTTATACTTTGTATCTCTACAAAAAATAGTATTTTAAACATTAATCTACAAAATGTTGTTTGGTTTGGTTTCAGTATTTTAAATACAATGTCTTACTGTTTGGCTCAAGCTGACCTTAATTCGTCACTGTGCTGTATCAGCCTCCAAAGAGATGAAGTTACAGAATTTTGCAACACCTTACCATATATGCTTTGAAATGGATACAGGATATCAGTGGATGATAATTATTATTATTATTATTATTATTATTATTATTATTATTATTTTGTAAGTGGATAGGCTTTGTCACACTAAATGCCATGCTTCCGTAGGCTTTACAAGAAATAAAAACTTGGCAATGTATATCCTAGAATATCCCTTGCAAGCACCTTTCCTTAAAATAGCCAGCTATTTTAAGATTGGATGCCAGTGTTGCCTTCCTAGACATCCTTCTTCAGGCCCCCACTTAGGGCTCAGTACTTTCCACATGCTTCCAAAGCCCCTTTGGCATGGCCTTTACTGCAGCCATTTGTTTACTTGTCTTTCTTCCAATTTCCTATGCATTCTTCCATTTAGCAGAGTGTCTACTACTGCATACAATAAACAAACTTAAACCTTGTTTCAAACCCTTGGGAATAAAAGTGGTGGATGCCATTTGGTATACATGGGAACAACAGCTATTAAACTTGAAATATCTTTATATTACTTTAGAAATTGCAAAGCAAAGTTGTAGTAGGATGCCCTAGAATAGAAATGGAAAAAAGACTAGGTAAGCTCAAAATTTAGGGCAAATCTGAACCCTGAGTAGTTATCTAAACAACTCTATGCATCTTAATTAGTTATCTCTGAATCTTTGATAAACATGTCTCTGCTGTGAGTCAAGACTAACACTGTTGAAAATGAAGATTGCAACAAATTGTTATAGTGTGAGAGGATAGAAGGGAGTTCCCTACACAAGTTATTTCATCTGAACCACTGCACTGGCTGCCAACTTGGGTGGGGAAGGAGTGACAAGGGAGATCTTCCAATCCCAAATCTGTCTAGCTGTGATACAGCCAGCATAGCATCATGTGGGATTTGTAAAGATGGCCCGTGAATTGTAACTGTATATGATACATGGCACAGCTGTGAGGGGGTTGTATAGGGCAGAGTGAGCAAATGAAAGCACGTGGCAGCTACCAGTCTATTTAGAAAGCTGAAGAAGGCTTGCTGACTGATGGCAAGGAGGAAATGGGTGAGAAAGACATTTTCCTTCACAGCCTAAGGAAATGCCTTTTGTGATTCAGTATCTGCACTGCCAGATTTATTGTACCATATAACATCCAGAGACATCATTTTCTGATGTAATAGCCATGTAAAATGGGTGTGGATGTGGGTGTTTGTGAATGGAGTGGATGTGGGAGAAATTAAAGGAAATTTTAAACAAATGGAGTGTGTGGGTATATTGCACACTCATATGTATGTTTGTGCACACAAACGTGTGCACATGCACACCCACACCCATATGCACATACACGCGTGCACACATACACCAGGAGAATACAAACATCTTCTACAGGGCCAAAATATTTCTCTAGCTTGGTGGGCTTGAAAAGTGACACATGCAATTGAGATGCTTGGCAAACTGCATGTGGAAAGCTTTCCCATTTTGTCATCCCCGTTTTAAGCAGTCTTCTTTGTCAGCACGGAGAAGGTTAGTGACCTCAGAACTGGGTGGGGAGAAAGAAGAGATGTGTATCAGTTTGGCAGCCCACCGGTAATGAGAAATGATCTCTAGGCAACCAGCCATGGCCCTGCCGTCCTGTTTAAGGCCACCAGCAGTGTTGACTTTCATTCTGCTTCCCCAAAACAAGAGTCCTCCATGTGCTCTCTCGTGTGACTGCCCATGGGGCGCTGATGCTGCAGGTTAAGATGGGGCTTTTGAGTTTTATTAAACTGCACATTTGCAAATAAATGAGAATGATTGTCATTCTTGATGTAGTTTAGAATCTCCATGGACACAGACTTCTCAGAGTGTTTATTTGGGTCCTTTCAGGGACATTTTACTGAGCAGAAAAGACTCACTACGAACTTGGGCATCAGCACCCTCTGGGCTAGGTCCCAGACTTAATTAAAAGGAGAAAGTTAGCTGAGAACTCCTCTCATGCTCCCCTGACAGCTCACATAATGTCACCAGCTGCCCCAAACTCCAATGGCCATGCCTTCCCTTCCATAATAGGCTCCATCCTTGAATTATAAACCAAAATAAGTCCTTCCTTAAGTGGTCTTTGTCAAATATTTTGTCACAGCCCTGAGAAAAGAAACTAATGAAGTAATAATCATTTGTGTATTTTTTTTCATTCAGAGGTGGTAGGTTGCCTAATGGCTGCTCTGCTGACTTTTATGGCTGGCTACAAATGTTGTCAAGTGCTTTCTATTACACTGTCACAAGAGTGTTGAAGAAGAAACGCATCTGGGGATACACATCCTCTAATCCAGGAGAGGCGCAGGAAGAATTACACTAGATTATAGTTTTCCTGGGATATGATAATAGAAAATCAGAAAACTGTAATGTTGTCTTTTAAACTGAGTGGATTGCCAAGGAGATGAGTTTCGCATTTATAAAGATAACACAGCTCCTGCTATTTCAGACCGGGAACAAGCAGCAAGTTGTGGTATGTGAATTAGAGCACGAAGCACGGCACTAACGGAATGGAGGATCCGGGGTTCCAGCGCTTCCGCTCTCTCCTTTCCTTGCTTCCTTTTCTCCATCCCTTTCTCTCCCTCTTTTCTTCCCATCTTTTCTTCACTCTTCCCCCACCTCCTTCCGAACTTCCCCTCTCTCTTCTCCATGTTGTCCAAACAATAAAGCAGGTAGTTGGTCTGGAAGACAGAATCCTTACAAATAACACGCAAGACCTCGAGAGGCTTTCGTGGACAGTGTCTAAAGAAGAGCAAGCTGGAGGAGGGCTTCCTTCAAGAAAGACAGAAATTGTGTTCTGGATGAATTTATAATAAAAACATAGAAACGACCTATAAATTTTTCTATAAACCATGCCAGGATACATTAATATTGTAAGTATGTTTCTCTCCTCTTTTTACTAAATATTTCGAAGGGATTCCTCATTTTAATAACACATTATTTTACCAGTGGCAGACTCTGTTTCATATCTATGCCTAGTGAAGAATAAACTTTGGTTAGCTTAGCATA
Source organism: Hylomyscus alleni (assembly GCA_019843855.1). NCBI lineage: Eukaryota > Metazoa > Chordata > Mammalia > Rodentia > Muridae > Hylomyscus > Hylomyscus alleni. Next base: position 10,555 of record JADRCC010568765.1, read on the forward strand.
ATATTATGATTAAAAGAGACAAAAGGCCTACCTGCTAAATATATCTTTCCCTTGGAACATAGTTCTTACTGGTGTTAAACGATGAAATCCTAAAGGCTTCTCTGAATGCAGAAATTTGTATCAGGAGTGCATATTGTAAGACTGAGGTTCAGAATTGCAGTCTATTGGAGCTTACAAAGAATTTTTAAGATTATTTGCACTGTATCCCATTTAAAGAGAAGTCTTTTGTAGTCTGAAGGAGAACAATTGCTTTTCCCATGTCATATATGGTTTATTGGTGTCCAGGCTCAACTGGACACAATTCTCCTGACAGAATTAAAATTATCCACAGAGAATTGATGCTTTTACCTCAATGGCCTCCTCACTGTATTTGCAACCTCATTCCTTTTGGTGGGTTTGGTATCTTCATTGTGGCAATTCACAGGTGATATGTAAATCTATTTGTAATAAGGCAAGAGAATGTACAGCCTTCTAAAATAACTGTTTTATTAATTTAATACTAAGATAGTTAGGTAATGTGGATCTAACTTTATAGACGGGTAAATTTATTGATGAATGTACTGTTAGGATAATGGGACCTAGTTGGAGGAAGCAGATTATTGGAGGCATAATGTATTGATGGAGATATTGTACCCTTGAACCCTCCACCTCCATTCTTCATATTCTCACTGTCTCTCCTCTCTCTGTATCTCTCTGTGTGTCTCTCTCTGTCTCCCCCCTTTCTATCTCTCACTTATTTTTTTCTCTAGCCCTCCCAAACTCTGAAGTAGCATCTTTCTTCCCAGTATATTTCCCACTGTGATGATGCCATGCCAGTATCAGGTGACCATGGACAAATACTTCTGAAGCTATGAGCCAAAGTAAATGTTTCTTCTTTTAGGTTTACTCCCCCAGGTATTTTGTAGCTATGACAAAAGTGACTACCACAAACAGCATCCATAGTTACAAACGTCAAGCAAAGCATTCAGTCTCATTCTTTGTTGTTCTCTTACAAGCCACCTCCCAAGTTAATAGTCTATGTTTCTTTTGACTGTATAAATACTTTTGAAATATGTAAGCTATTCTGAAAAATCATAGTATAGTGTAAAAATATGAAATAAACAATACTACTAATAGAAAGGCTGCGATAGAAGCATGATTTCAAGACCATTATGTGGTACACAGCAAAACACTGTCACATACAAACAAGTAGAAAGTATATATGGATTGTACAATATTGGACCTATTTCTCCAATTACCAAAATAAAGAGACCATTGGATTACAGGCAACAAATTTCTAATTCTTCATATTTTTGGATTTCAATCGATTAGGATATGTTGGTAATATTAATTTTCATATTAAGATATTAAGAAAAAGTGGGAGAGGATGGGGTGGTGGGCATGGGGAGGGGGGAGGCAACAGGGGTTTGTTCTTGTTGTTTTTGATTGTTCATTAAATATTTAGAAAAGAAAAAAAAGAAAAAAAA
>JADRCC010568767.1:0-10545 GCA_019843855.1 Hylomyscus alleni
TTTTTTTTTTAGACAGGGTTTCATACTATAGCCTAGGATAACCTGAAATTTACTATTTAGCCTATGCTGGCCTCAAACTGGCCTGAAATTTCTAGTAATCCTGCCTTAACCTCATAACTGTTGGGATTACAGGCATGAGCTATTTATATTAAGCAGAATATTTGTTTTCTTAAGAGTATGAACATTAAGGCTATTTGAAAAAATTTTACTGTTGAGTATAGAAATATAAAAGGCTAAAACAGGATTTTAAGTGAGACTTTTTGTTTTGAAAGATTTCTTTTAGATTTTTAGGGAAAATAGCAGATTTTAACATCTCTTAAGTGAGTTGAGAAAGTTGTGTTCTTTAATTGAAATTAAGTAGTAATGGCAGATAGAAGCATAGGAGGAAATGGAGACAATATGGTAGTGGGGATACAAATATAAACTTAAAATATTACTGGATACATGCACTTTTTTTTTTTTGTTAGCTTGTAGAGAGCATTATTTGTTTATATGCGTACATTGCATATTTTTATTTATTGGAATTCTCAACAGTAAGTAACAGAAACTTGAGTGTAGAATCTGAGCATAAGCCCAGTGTAAGAAAAACTGTGGCAAATGGATTTTGATTTTTGAGGTCAGCCTGGGCTACTTGAAACCCCCCAAAAGACCAAAACAATCAGCTGGAAAGATGAATAAATGCCTGAGTTTGATCCTCAGATCTTATGTAAGATGGAAGGAGAGAACTGACTTCACAGAGTTATACTCTAACCTCTACAGATCTTAAATGCACAAAATAATAATGAAAAATGATGATTTATCATTTCTATCTTTTTTTTTTTTGAGACAAGATTTCTCTGTGTAGCACTGACTGTTCTGGAACTTGCTCTGTAGACCAGGATTGCCTCAAAAACTCAGATACGCCTGCCTCTGCCTCCCTGTTGCTTAGATTAAAGGCATTCACTACCATGACCTGACAAAATTTATTTTTGAGGCAAGATATCCCCATTAGCTGGGGCTAGCTTCGACTTTTTTTTTTCTTCCCCAAGATAGTTTTTAATTGTGTAGCTTTGGCTATCCTGTCCTGGAACTCTACTCTGTAGACCAGTCTAGCCTTAAACTCTAGACCTCTGTCCATTGCTAGAATTAAGATATTTCCTACCACACCTAGGCCTAGTAGTACTTTTTTTTTTGGAGACATGACGTCAGTGTGGAGCCCAGGCTGGTTCAAATGCAGATTTGCCTATCTCTTCCCAAGTGCTGAAGTTAAAGGCATAGGTTATCAAGCCTGATTCTAGACATAGTTTTAGTGGTTTGGATTGTTGGTTTTCCTCATACTGATTTTTTTTTTAAAGATTTATTTATTATTTGTAAGTACACTATAGCTGTCTTCAGACACTCCAGATGTAGGCATCAGATCTTGTTATGGATGGTTGTGAGCTACCATATGGTTGCTGGGATTTGAACTCAGGACCTTTGGAAAAGCAGTTGGTGCTCTTAACTGCTGAGCCATCTCTCCATCCCGCTCATACTGATTCTTAAGTGGTGCTATAGTAAAAAAATAATGAGACTTTAGAATAATCTGTTCTATAGATTCCCAGATTTTATTTCACAGTCATTCCTCATAAAAACTTTATTTGTGGGATTGAAAAAAATGGTTTAGCAGTTAACATTGACTGTAGGCAGGCATAGTTTGAGGCTAACCTCGTCTGCATATCAGACTTTAGGCCAGCCATAGCTTTATAGTAAGGTCCTACTTTAAAAACAAAACAAACAAGTTTATTTGTACATGTAGTTATTTTTAGTTTTACCTGTACTAAAAAGTTGATTGGAAATCATTTTTGTATTAAAGGAGCTGAGTAAGACCATTAGTATCAGCAATCAGTAGACTAAGACAAGATGATCATGAGTATTAAGCTAGCTTAGTCTATAATAAGATCGTGTCTCAGAACACTAAAAAGTAAAACTATGGAGTATCAGGGCTGGTAATAGTCTGTTCCCTTAGCAAGTGAAAGGTTCAGTCTTCAAAAATAACAAAAGATACCCAAAACTCTTATGGGTTCTAACATTTTTATTTCAATATAAAAATATTTGTGTGCTTATAAATTATAAATTTTATGGACATTCATTTGCTATAGATACAACTTAATTATAACATGAGTCAGTAGAGAGTACTCTAGTTAAAGAGGTAGAAGTTGGGCTAAAGGGTTGGCTAGTGGTTAGGAGCCCCTCTGGTTCTTAGAGAGGAAGATTTCCCAGCACCCATACAGTCCCAGGGATCCCAGTGCCCTTTTCTGACCTCTGGATATTATGTGTAGGTAGGTATGGTACACTTCATAAATACATGAATACAAAGCACTCCTGCATATAAAATAATAAATCTTAAAAGACTAAAAAGTCAGATGTTATTGGATCATATTCCTCATATTTTCATATCAAATATTTATAAAACAAAATTTCTCAAGCATTGTGAATATGGCTACATTCTGATGTGGGGAAATATGCTATCTGTCTTTGAGTAAGTAGTGGGCAAGCTGGTCAATGATGGCGAATACCTTTGATCCCAGCACTCTGTTAAAAAGGCCAGCCTAGTCTACAGACCAAGTTCCAGGACACTCAGGACTACATAGAGAGACCCTGTCTGGAGAAAGAACAAACAAACAAAAAAGAAAGCCTCAATAATTAGTGGGCAGTTTTTGGTAATTTTTGGTTTTGTTTATTTTTAATTTTTTCTTTTGTCAAGACAGAGGTTATGTAATGTAGCCTTGGATTCCTAGAGCTCTCTCCATGGGCCAGGCTTACCTACAGTTTACAGTAATGAGCATGCCAAATGTCTGTGTTAAAGGTGTGCACCACCACTGCCCATTTATTTGTTGCAATAATTCTGCCTCAGTCTCTTTACTACTGTGATTACCAGTAATGCTGCTATCATGCTGATTCTCTTGTTTTTTTGTTTTTTTTTTTCTTTTACACTGGTTCTTACTATATTATAGATTACGCAGGCTTGGAACTTCCTTTGTAGAGCAAACTGTCTATAATTCACAAAGATCCTAAAGGCATGAATTTACAACACCCAGATGGGTAGTTTGTTTTTTGAAAAATATTATTTTAAATTATGTGTTTGTGTGCATACATGTACGTGAATGCAGAGGCCTTTGAAGGCCAGGGACTCCAGATTCCCAGACCTGGAATTATAGGTGACTGTGCCCAGTGTGAGTGCTGGGAACTAAACTTGGGTCGTCTGCTAGATTAGTAACATTCAACCACTGAAGCATCTCTCCAACCCCTGAGGTTTTGTTGTTGTTGTTCTTTGTTTTGTTTTTGAGCAAGGTCTGAATATGACCCAAGTTGACAGGAGCTTACTCACTGTGGCTCACACTGGCTTCTAAGTCTCAGTAATTCTCTTGCTTTCCTAAATGCTAGGATTACAAACAGGAGCCGCCAAGCCAAGTAAAGTTTTAGTTTTACTAGGATTTTTATTTTATTTTTTTGGTTTTTCAAGACAGGGTTTCTCTGTGTATCCCTGGCTGTCCTGGAACTCACTTGTAGACCAGGCTGGCATCGAACTCAGAAATCAGCCTGCCTCTACCTCCCAAGTGCTGGGATTAAAGGTGTGTGCCATCATAGCCCAGCTTATTTCTTGTCTTACCTATACTAAAAAGTTGATTGGAAATCATTTTTTTTTGTATTTTTTTTTATAATTTTTTTTAAGATTTATTTATTTACTATTATATGTAAGTACACTGTAACTGTCTTCAGACACACCAGAAGAGGGCATCAGATCTCATTACAGATGGTTGTGAGCCACCATGTGGTTGCTGGGATTTGAACTCAGGACCTTTGGAAGAGCAGTCAGTGCTCTTACCAGCTGAGCCATCTCACCAGCCCTGGAAATCATTTTTGTATTAAAGGAGATTTGATTTGTTTTTAGATATGACCTCATATGTCCAAAGCTGGCCTTGAGTTTGGCATAAAACAGAGAACTTTGATTACTTTTTCTTTTAAAGATTTATTTATTGTATATGAGTACACTGTTGCTGTCTTCAGACACACCAGAAGAGGGCATCAGAACCCATCACATGATTTTCAGCCACCATGTTGTTGTTGGGAATTGAACTCAGGACCTCTGGAAGAGCAGTCAGTGCTCTTAACTGCTGAGCCACCCCTCCAGCCCTGATTACATTTTCAATATTTAAGTTTTATGTGTATGATTGTTTGCCCAGATATATGTATTTGTACCATGTGCATGACTGGTGCTCAAGGAGACCAGAAGTGGCTGTTGGATGGTTTAAGTCATCAAGTAGGTACTAGGAAGTGCTTTTAATCACTGAACTTTCTTCTCTAGTCCCAATTTTGAACCTCCTTTTGCTTTTTTTTTTTTTTTTTAAAGATTTATTTTATGGCCGGGCGGTGGTGGTGCATGCCTTTAATCCCTGCACTTGGGAGGCTGAGGCAGGTGGATTTCTGAGTTTGAGGCCAGCCCGGTCTACACAGTGAGCTCTAGCACAGTCAGGGCTAGACAGAGAAACCCTGTCTTGAAAAACCAAAAAAAAACAAAAACAAAAAACCAAACAAATAAAAATGAAAGAGAATACCCCACAAAGTTCTAACTCTCAATCCTCAAGCAAGAATGGACTTTTCCACTAACAATTGGAATAGTAATTCCTAATTGCTTTTTGTTTTTTTATGGAAAGATTTAAAAAAAAAAGATTTATTTTATGTATATTGGGGTCCTGCCTGTTTATATGTTTGTATAAGGGTGTTGGATGCCCTGGAACTAGAGTTACATATAGGGAGCCACCACTTGGGTGCTAGGAATTGAACCCAACTCCTTTGGAAGAGCAGCCAGCACTATTAACCACTGAGCCATCTCTCCAGTTCCCCTTTCCTCCCTTTTTTTAGAGAGGATTTTTTTTCTGTCTTCTGAGACAAGGTCTTACTATATAGATCCCAGCTGTCGTAGAAATTTACTCTGTAGTCTAGGCTGGCCTTGAACTCAGAGATCCACCTGACTCTGCCTTCCCAGGGCTGTGGCTAAAGGCCTGACTTGTTGTATGTATGTGTGTATACCATGTACTTGTCTGGGGAGGTCGGCAGAGGGGGGTTAGATATACTTGGAACTGGAGTAACAGTCAGTTAGCTACCATATGAGGTTTGGATTTAGAATTTTAGTCCTCTGGAAGAGTAGCCACTGTTCTTAGTCATTGAGCCATCCACTCCAGATCTCATTCCTTCCCCATTTTTTTTTTTTTTTTTTTTTGAGACAGTAGACCAAGTTGTCTTTGAACTTAGGGATTCTTCCCCCCCCCCCCCCCCCAGACAGGGTTTCCCTGCCTTTGACTCCCAAGCATTGGGAGTAAACCTGTGCGCCACGAACTTAGAAATTCTTATGTGTTGGGATTAAAGGAGTATCCCATCATGCTTCTCTTTAATCTACTTTCAGAATTGATAACTCAGAATGGGATTAAATTTATAGTTCTAGACCCTGTTTTGCTGGGCTATTATTGTCTTTATAACTCTGTATATTGTGTTTTTAAACTGCATTTCTTCTTTTTCCAGTAGGAAATCCATGAAGTCCAGAAGTAGAAGTCCTGCATATTCAAGACACTCATCTTCTCATAGTAAAAAGAAGCGATCCGGATCACGCAGTCGTCATTCCAGTATCTCACCCGTCAGGCTTCCATTGAATTCCAGCCTGGGAGCTGAACTAAGTAGAAAAAAGAAGGAAAGAGCAGCTGCTGCAGCAGCAGCAAAAATGGATGGAAAAGAATCCAAGGGTTCACCTATAATTTTGCCTAAAAAAGAGAAACTTGAGGTGAAGGAGTCAGGGTTAGAGTCTAAAAAGTTACCCAGAGGTATAAAGTCAGAAAAATCTACCCCAGATACTGAACTGGTAAATGTAGCACATTCAAACACAGAGGTAAAAAATTGTTTAGATACAGGGAAAGTAAAGATGGATGAGAACTTGCAGAAGCATCCTGTTAAGGATTTGAAAGCACAGGGAACAAAGGACGCTAAACCTGTAGCACTGAAGGAGGTGATTGTTACTTCAAAGGAGACAGAGACATCAGAAAAGGAGACCCTTCCACCTCTCCCCACAATTACTTCTCCACCCCCTTTACCATCTACTACCCCTCCACCTCAGACACCCCCTTTGCCACCCTTGCCTCCACTACCAGCTATTCCACTGCAGCCACCTCTGCCACCTCCCCAACCACCATTTAGTCAAGTTCCTGTTTCAAGTACTTCAACTTTGCCCTCTTCTCCTCACCCAAGGACATCTACTCTATCCTCTCAGACAAATTCTCAGCCCCCTGTACAGGTTTCTATGAAGACTCAAGTATCTGTAACAGCTGCTATTCCACACCTGAAAACTTCAACATTGCCTCCTCTGCCCCTCCCTCCCCTATTACCTGGAGATGATGACATGGATAGGTAAGTTTCATAATAGGATGGGAGAAGTCAGACTTCTGATTTAAATAATGTATTTTCAGTTTCTGAACCTATTAGACTATCTTTTTAATTATTCTTTTATAATTAGGAATTGCTTTTTGTTTTTTAGTGGAAAAGTCCTTTCTTGCTTAAGGATTGAGAATTAGAACTTTATGGTATGGAGTATTCTCTTTCATTTTTGTTTGTTTTGTTTTTCTTTTTCTTTTTTTTTTTTTTTTGGTTTTTAAAGACAGGATTTCTTTGTGTAGTCCTAGCTGTCCTGGAACTCACTCTAGACCAGGCTGACCTCGAACTCAGAAATCAGCCTGCCTCTGCCTCCCAAGTGCTGGGATTAAGGGCATGCACCACCACTGCCCAGCTTTTCATTTTTAAAAAATTTCATGTTTATTTTTTGAGTGTTTATACTGGCTTAGTGCAAAGACCAGAGGAGAATTTGGAGGAAATCAATTTTCTTATGTCCTGTGGTATCAGTCATCAGGCTTGGTAGCAAGTATCCTTAGCTGCTGAATTATCTTGATGGCCACCTTTTGGGATTAGGGGGAAGGATGGGGTCTTTTTTTTTTTGATTTTCCAGACAAGGTTTCTCTGTGTCGCCCTGGCTGTCCTGGAACTCACTCTGTAGCCCAGGCTGGACTCGAACTCAGAAATCCGCCTGCCTCTGCCTCCCAAGTGCTGGGATTAAGGACATGCGCCACCACTGCCTGGCAGGAATTAAAATTTAAAACCTGACAAATCTTTTTCATGTAAATTTACTTTAATTTTTAGTTTTTGGTTTTTTTTTTTTTCAGTGGTGGGGATGGGGTTGTTTCTGAAACAGAGCTTCATTGTGTAGCCCTAGCTATCCTGGAACTTAATCTGTAGACCAGACTGGCCTTGAACTCACAGGATCTGCCTGCCTATCCTTCCTGTGTGCTGGAATTAAAGGCATGCACCATTACTGCCCAATCTAGATTTATTTTGAGAGGTCATGCGTGTATGACTTTGCCTGTACATATGTATGTGTACAATATGTGGTCAGAAGGTGGTGATGAATCCCATGGGATAAGAATATGGATGGTTCTGAGCTACTGTGTGGGTGCTGGGAACTTCACTTAAGTCTCTAGAAGAGTAATAAGAGCTCAGAATTACTGAGTCATCTCTCCAGCCCCAACTTTACTGTATTTGAATATTTATTTTTTATTTATGTGTGTGTGTCTGAACCTTCATGAGTTTATGTGTACCACAAGGTAGTTTAGGCCAGAGGTTATTGGATTCCCTGAAATTGGAGTTAGAAATGTTTGTGGGCTGCCATGTGAATACTAAGAACCAAACTAGGTCCTCTGGAAGCATAATAAGCACTCTTAAACCTCTGACCCGAAGTTATTATTTTTGTGTGTGTGTGCTCACATGTATGCATTGGAGCCTAGAGAATATCCTCATACATTAGTTATTATATAACTACTCCCCCATATCTTTATTTTAATATTTAGAGTTTATGCTATATATGTATGTGTGTGTGTAAACACATGTTCTGTGTGGTGGTACCTGTGGAAATCAGGGCCATTTTGTGGAGTTGCCTTTGTTCTTTGTGTAGGTTCTAAATGGAACTCAGGTCAGTAGAGTTTCATGACAAGCATCTTTACTGACTTAGCCAGATTGTCAGCTCTGCTTTCTTTTTCTAATATTTTAATATCTATAGACAATATTATGAAAGAATAATTAAAAGATAGTCTAATTTGAATATCTATAGAGTGATAAAATCCAGGCAGTGGTGGCACAAACCTTTAATCCGAGCACTTGAGAGGCAGAGGCAGGTGGACATCTGAGTTCAAGGCTAGTCTGTTCTACACTTCCAATATTCAGGGCAGCCAGGGCTACACAGAGAGATCCTATCTTCAAACTACCTCCCCTCAATCTGCCCCCCCCCCCCAGTCACTTTTCCTGTAGTAAAATAAAAAAAAAAGCAGTATGAGGCATCTTTGCTAATTAGACTATAGTGTTTGAGTATTGGATACAGAAATGATCATAAAACATGAATCTCAAATGACATTATGAAATATTTTTAATCTGTTGGCCATACTAGCTGATCAAAGACCTCAGATACGCTTTAGCCAGGGTTGTGATATAGAAGTGTAGTCTTAAGATCCTGCCCTATTATTTTATAGGGGATGAGTTGTATTTCCTGTCATAAAAGTCATTGTAAATAAGTTCTGCTTATCTTAAATTGAAAACCAATTTTCAAAGTTTACTTTCTAGGATACAGCAAATTTGATGAAGATGGTGTGTGTGTATGTGAGTGTAGGTGTGCAACTGGAGGTGTAAAGTCAACCTTAAGTGTTATTCAAGAGTCATCTATCTTGGTTTTTTTTTGTTTAATTTTTAAATATATTTTATCTAGCTGGGTATAGGCCTTTAATCGCAACACTTAGGAGGCAGTGACAGGTAGATCTCTTGTGGAGGCCAGCTTGGTGAACATAGTAAGTTCCAGGACAGCCATGTCTACAATTTTTTTTCTTTTTTTTAAGATTTATTTTTATTTATTTTATGAGTACACTGTAGCTATACAGATGGCTGTGAGCTATCATGTGTGTGGCTGCTGTTGATCTCAGGACCTCTGCTGGCCCTTCTCGCTCCTCCAGGCTCTCCAGTGCTGCAGCTGTCTTCAGACACACCAGAAGAGGGCATCTGATCTCATTACGGGTGGTTGTGAGCCACCATGTGGTTGCTGGAATCCGAACTCAGGGCCTTCAGAAGAGCAGTCAGTGCTCTTAACCACTGAACCATCTTGCCAGCCCCCAATTTTTTTTTTTCAAAGATAACCGGGCCATGGTAGTGGCACATGCCTTTATACTCAGTGTGTGGAAGACAAAGGAAAGTGGATCTCTGTGAATTCGAGGCCAATCTGGTCTATAGAGTGAGATTCAGGATAGCCCAGATTACAAAGATAAGCCCTATCTTGAAAAAACAAAAAACCCCAGCCAATCAACCAAAGTATTTTGATCTCTATTATAAGTGTTTTGCCTGCATATTTGTATGTGCATCAAAAGGTGGCAGATCCTTTTGAATGGTGTTCTTAAGCCACCATGTAGGTGCTAGGAATTGAACTTTGGTATGCAGAAAGAGCAATACGGGATTTTTTTTTAACAACTTAGCTTTCTCTAGTCCTTTGATTTTTTTTTTTTTTTTTTTTTTTTTTGAGACAAGGTTTCTCTGTGTAGCCCTGGCCTTCCTGGAACTCACCCTATAGACCAGGCTGACCTCAGAAATCTGCCTGCCTCTGCCTCCCAAGTGCTGGGATTAAAGGGGTGCGTCACCATTGCCTGGTTCCTTTGAATTTTTCTGTTTCTCTCTCTCTCCCTGGTATAGAGATTATAAGCCTGTGCCACCAAGCCTATTTTTGAATATTGGTATTACAGATCAAACTTAAGTCCTTGCTTGGATAGCAAACATATTACTGACTAAACTATTTCTCCAGTCCTTTTTATTCTTTTTAATTCTTTTTTTTTTTTTTTCGAGACAGGGTTTCTCTGTTTAACCTTGGCTGTCCTAGAACTCACTGTGTAGAGCGGGCTGGCCTCGAACTCAGAAATCTGCCTGCCTCTGCCTCCCAAGGGCTGGGATTAAAGGCGTGGACCACCACGCCCGGCTTCTTTTTAATTCTTAAGATCTATATTCTTTAAGGTGCCCTCTGTTCATCTTAAAAAGATTCTTGTGTAATAGTGGATACTGGAAAGGGTAGGGAGTGGAGAGAGGGTTTTACTTCTGAGGTAAGGTATTACTTTATTATATAGTCTGTTCCTGAATTCCTGGCCTTCAGACATCTTTCTTTAGCTATCCATGTGCTAGGACTACAGTTACTCATCACCAAGGCTATTTCTCTTGTTTTTATTTAAGTATTTTGGTGTTTTTGGAGACAGAGTGTTATTATGTAGCTCTTGGTAGCCTAGAACTCATCAATCTGCATGCCTCTACCTCCTTAATGCTGGGGTCCATCTGCTTCTAACTCCATAGTTCTAGGATTAAAAGTGCCCAACCCAGTGTCATTATTTTAAGTTTTTGATAATTGGTTATTTTTTATTAATAAATTATTAAAGGTAGGAAATGGAAATGAAGATTTTGTCTTTGTACCAGACA
>JADRCC010568776.1:0-20747 GCA_019843855.1 Hylomyscus alleni
TCAAAGGGTGCAGGGTTCAATGAGGAGAAATGAATTTTCAAGGTGCAGGGCATGTTAATTAGCTCAGTTTGGTCATTCTACAATACATATCTATAGCTTCACTTCTTATCCCTCAAATACACCCAAGTATTTTAACTTGTAGACAGTTACCAAATGGTGGTGATGATTCCAGTCCAGTGATTCTTCTTAGCAATCTATCGCTCTAGTCTAATCTCTACTAGGGGTTTTTGTTCATTTTTCTGTTCAGAACTGTGACTCTGTAGTACAATGAGGTCACAAAAAACAAATGGAAATAAAATAATGACATGGTTTAATTTCTTAGTATAGTCATCTGCAAATACCAGTGACTCTTTCATCAGCATATGAATTCCTTCATTTGTGTATTAATCCATGTCTGTGTATGGATTAACATACATGTTGGTGTGTGTGAGTGTGGTGTCATTGCTAATTGGTCTCCACCTTATGTATAAGACAGGATCTCTCATTGACCGTAGGTCTCAGCAATTGTCTAGACTGGCTGAACAGTAAATGCCAGGGATCTCCCTCAACCTGCCCAGTATCCTCACCATCACCACTAGAGTTACAGATTTGCATGTTTATGCCTAGCCTAGTGAGTTCTATGGTCAAGATCAGCTCCACAGGCTTGCTCACTATGCACTTTTCTTATTAGTTCATCTCTCCATCAACAAACCCTGAGCTGACAATCAGATTTTAATCAACTTTTAACTAGTATAAATTACTCTCCCTATATACATTCGTAGAAATCACAAGATACAACTGAATGAGTACTTTTTCTTTCTTTTTTTCTGTTGCAGATTCAAGACTTTGATTCTGATTTCTAGTCCCAGAAACATTCTTGACTTTGACACGGGCCATTATCTCCTCATCTTCTCACTCTGCCAGCTTGCTCTTAAGCTGGCCCAGGTTCACTCTGGGCAAAGTGCCCTGATGGAGCAGGAAACATAGCTGATTGCTATCAAGGAAACCTTGCCCTCTTTGTTCCTGTAATCAGGCTGGAGGCAGTGACTAGAAACTCATTCCTACTCACAGCCAGAATATTCAAAGTTGCATCTGGAGTTTTATTTATTCAAAACTAATGAGCATCCAGCCATACTCAGTGGAGTTTCCTTGAATCTCAGTAATATTTGTCCAGCATTGCCCTCTAGTGCTTGTGGGTATATTCCTAATGGTGCTTCAGGTTTCCTAATTAGTGCCTTTGGAATTAAATTAACATACTGAGATCATGATATCTTATTGCAAGTTCACAGCAAGAAGAGAAAAAAACCAATACCCAGACAGTAAAAGAAAATCCCAGAGTTTAGAGCAATTCTTACTTAGCAAAAAGTTTTATAAAAGGCACATTTATTTTATTTTCTTTCATTCATATTACCTAAGGTGATGGATGAGATTTATCTATTTTTTGAATCCCATGGTCCCAGGTTTATGGACTCTATAGGTCTTCTTGTGGTGTCCTTGATCCCTCTGGTTTGCTCACTTCTGTCCCCTACTCTTCCATAAGAGTCCCCAAGCTTCACCTGATATTTGACTGTGAGTCTCTGCATCTGCCTCCATCCACTGCTGGATGAAGCCTCTGAGGAGACAGTTATGTTAGGTTCCTGTCTGCAAGCACAGCAGAACATCATTAATAGTGTCAAGGGTTGGCTGTCTCACATGAGATGGGCTTCAAGTAGGGACAGTCATTATTTAGCTCTTCCTTTGATCTCTGCTCAATCTTTAACTCTGCACATCATACAATCCACCAAGCAAGGAGCATGCAACAAACAGCTGGACCAAGACCCCCTACACATTTGTAGCAAATGTGCAGCTTGGTCTTCATGTGGGTTCCCTAACACATGGAACAGAGGCTGTGGTCTCTTTTCCCAGCCATTGGATCCCCTCCCCCCCATCTAGACTCCCTGGATGGACCTAAGTGGGAAAGGATGTGCCTAATTCTGATGAGACTAGGTCTTCCATGGTGGGGTCATACCCAAGGCAGGGTAAGCAATGGGTGGAGAGATTTGTAACCAGGGTACTGGGAAGAAAGGAGGGAGTGGGAGCTGTGATTGGAATGTAAAGTAAAAAAATATTGGGAAAAAAAGATTTATTTATGCTTGTCAACTTCTGATAAAACAGTACATAGCAACATGGTAATATGAATGACATTGAACTACATTCCCTGCTCTAGGAATTGCAAGTTTGTTTTGTCTTTTGTTGTTGGTTGGTTGGTTGTGGGGTGGGGGTAGGGAGCTCTATTTTGTTGTTTTGTTTATTTCTTTTGTGTTTTTTTTCTTTTGTCTCTACAAATTGCCATTACATGTATTTGTTTTTTCTACAGAATAAGTCAAGTTCCTTTTTGGTATATGCTGAAGAACTCTTACAGGATTCACTAAGAGAGAAGTTTAGCTAAATTGTTTCTAGGCTGATGTTCATAGTAATGGCAGAGATGCCTGACCTTCATGAAGAACATTTTTCTTCCTGCCTTGAAAGATTATGAAAGGAAAAATTTTTAAAAAAATAATCACCTTTGTGGCAATTTTTGAGCCTTTTTCTTCATGGACTATACAGATAGTTCCCTGCACAGTATGACTACCAACAGTCTCAGAAAAGACTGGGCATTCTTCTCTGTTCACACCACAAGAAATGTGCCCATACTCTGTCCTGAAAAGACAAACTGCAAGTGGATGACCCTGAATGTCTCCTGAGTGGTCCAATCCCCAAGGTGTGAGAAATAGAGTAGTGTCTTAGGCTTTGTTTAAGGCTGAGGGGATAGTGGAGGCCTCTTATTCAATTGACAAGGAATACAAACTCTTTATCAATAACATCTTCAAGGATCCAGGGACTACTACAAAATGTTACAAAGGGAAAAATCCAATCCAGTCAGCTCTCTGCATTGTCATATGTAGCAACAGAAAAAAAATAAAATTCTTTGTGTTCCACCCTTTTTTAAACAACAATAAAGTCTTTTAATTTTTATCATTTTATATGTATATCTATGAGTTTCTGTAAAATACAGTTACTTAAAGTCTCACATTGACATGAGAATATGTTATGAGATTTATAGCATATTTAGAAGTAGAATGGTACCATACAAAGCATTGGAATACAAGGAGAAAGTCATAGTCATAAGGTCCTACTGGAGTGTACCCTAGTTATTTAAAATTAAATACTGGTAGCTTAAAGATGATTATTCTAAATCCAAGTGTAGGTGTTGTAGATTGTCATGGTGCTATTTGTATTTTGATGCTAATTCTGCTTTCTCAACAGCAGCTTCCCCAGGAGGAATAGGTCATCACATCCTCAGGTGATATGGGGTAAATTTTCTCCCCATTTTATCTGGTCAGATAAAGGATGCAGCCTGTAACTGGGCAGAGGAAAAAAAAGTGGAGCTGCAAGTTTTAGATAGGACAAGAGAGGAAAGAGGGGGAGATGAGGAGATGGAGGAGAAAGAGGATGACAGAGGAAGAAGAGGTAGAAGGAAGATGGAGCAGAAACACATGACCTGGGAAAACCACAAGTAATAAGAAATTTCATAGCTGGAGAATAGAATAGTGTAGTGGTATATCTATTCAATCTAGGCGTACAGTTTATAAATATTACAACTAAGCTTGATTTTCTTTACACAGGCTCATTGAGGTTAGAGATTTATCACACATAACTGCCAAAAACAGTTTTCATTTTAAAAGGTCTGTATGTGAAACAACATAAAAATACTAAAAAAATTGCATGAACTATTTAAAATGAGGCAAGAATGGATAAACAAACGACCAAGGAACCTGTGGGATAGATAGGGAATAAAAGGTGGTTTAGGGAGGTGCAGCTCGGCGGTAGAACACTGGACTAGCATGCACGGGGGTCTGGGTTCAATGCCTTGTAGAGAGGAAAAGAAGACAAAATAGGGATCTTTTATGTCCTGTCCCAAAAGGTTTAGGTGTATGCATAGGCATACAAATGTGTGTGTGTGTGTGTGTGTGTGTGTGTGTGTGTGTGTGTGTCTGTGTGTCTGTGTGTGTCTATGTCTGTGTGTGGTGTCTATGTGAGTATATTCTCACAGATGTTAATAATTAAACTCAACAGGGAGTGATAACATTGAGAAGAAAGCAAAATGTATTTTAAGTGATAGAATTACCTGTAACAAGTAGACTCAGTTAATGATTTTCTTCATTGTCTGAATTTTCTACTAAAGCATACTTAATAGCTTTATTAAAATATCAACCATGCACCATCAGATTCATCTATCAAAAGAAGATGAATGGAGCATTTTAGTAAGTTGCAGATGTTGTGTGTACATCCAACAGTTCAGTTGGAGCATTTACATCCTCACAGAAAGAAACCTGGCATGGATTTGTAGTCAGTCTAAATTCACCCTCCCAGACTGTAAGAACCAATGATTTATTTTCAGACTCTCATTTTCTTGGCAGTTCACATAAATAGAACCACAAATTTGCATCTTTTGTGCCTGGCTTCTTTCAGTGAGCACTAAGTCTTCAAAGTATACCCACACTGAGGCATGTAATAACTTTTTGTGGTTAGATAATGTTTTATCATTTGAATATGCCATATTTCATATATACTCTCATTGTTTGATGGACAGTTGAGCTTGGTTGTTCCTTTCTGCCTGTTTTAGATGGTGCTGCTTTGAGAAGGCATTGTAAATTTTCTTGAGTAGATACCTAGAGTGGATTTGCTAAGTCATCAACAATATGAACTAACTAGTACTCTCAGAGCTCCCAGGGACACAACCACCAACCAAGGACTACCCATGGTAGGACTGATTGTTCTGGCAGCATGTATATAGTAGAGATTGCAAAGTCCAGCATCAGTGGGAGGAGAGGCCCTTGGCCCTGTGAAGGTTCTGTGTGCCCCAGTGTAGGGGAATGACAGGCCCAATAAGTGGGAGAGGGTGGGGTGGCAAGCATGGGGAGAGGGGGAGGTAACAGGGGTTTATTCTTATTGTTTTTGTTTATTTGTTTGATTTTTGGAGGTGAAACTGGGAAAGGAGAAATCATATGACATGCAAATAAAGAAAATAAAAAAAAAGATTTAAAGACATACTGAAATCAACATCTGTATCAGCTTCTGCCTTTTGTCCTCTCACTAGAAGATCCTGAATGATATCCTTTCTTCACATCCTCAGCTACACTTGCTATCATCACAGTTTGGGTTTGTTTATAGTCTTCCAGTATGTGTACTGTGACATTGAATTACATATTCAATATACATGCTCTTAATGACTACTGGTGTTGAGCAATATTTTTTGTTTGTTTTTGGTTTTGTTTTGGGCCATTAATGTATTGATTTCAGAGAAATGCTTTTCTGTGTTTTTGTTAAATGAGCTTTTGATTTTGAAATAGTTTAAAATTTAGCAAAATTTATAAAGAATTCTTGTATACCTCTTCACCAAGTTATCCTACTATTGACAGATCCCATATTCATGGGACCCTTGTCATAGAAAGGCACTCCAATGCACTATCATGGGCCAAACTGAGTGGTTTTTGGCATCCCACTGCTTTTTCTCTTGTGTGTGTGTGTGTGTGTGTGTGTGTGTGTGTGTGTGTGTGTGTGGTGTCTGTCTGTATCTTTGTCTGTGCATGTGTATGCACATATGTGTGCATGTGAACATCAGAAGACAAGACCAGCCTGTGCTTCTCAAGAGATCTTCACCCTGTTTTGGAGACTGAGCCTTTCAGTGATCTGGAAATTACTAAGTAGGCTAGCTGGTCTGGACAGCAAGGCTATGGAAGTTTCCTGTCTAGGCCTCTCTATAATTGGTATGACAAGTACACAACATGATATCAGCTTTTTAAAAGTGCATTTTGGGGACAAAACTCAGAGTCTCGTGCCTACAAGGCCAGCATTTTATCAACAGGGCTATCCTCCCAGCCATATAGTTTGCTCTTTCTTTTTTCAGGGCATCATATTACATGAAGTCTATGCGCCTTCTAAGTATGCTTCCATCTTTGATAGCTTATCTACCACTTTTCATATGTAGGTCCACTAACAAGACCTGGTCACCTGACCAGGACGATTCTTATTGTCACCTGTATGATGATCCTTTGTGTGAGTACGATTAATGCCTTTCATTGTAGTTAGATTGAGATTGTGACTTTGTAAAGAGATTTTAACAGAAGGAAAATTTTACCCTTCATAATCCTAGTAAAACTACTAAAACTTTAGTAAATGGGTTTTATTTTCACTGAAATGTGTGCTTTATACCATTAGAAGAAGTCTTTTTCAAATAAATGGAAATGTGTTAAAATGAGTAAGATAGATAAGTATTTTATATGAAAAGATCAAAAAGTATTATTATTCATCTTTAGAAGGTTGAATATACTCGTTTACTCTTTACTCATTTTGGAATGTAACTATCACCTTCGAAGTAGTGTTGAGCATATCTAAGGAGTTCGTCTGAATATCATTCTGTTACTTTTAATCAACAGTTCATTTTTTTTACTAGCACTGGAATTGCATTTTGTGACCTTAGTTGAGTACCACACAATTTGAATTACCTTTCGGGATGATTATATCTATCTATCTATCTATCTATCTATCTATCTATCTATCTATCTATCTATCACCTACCCATCTCTTTCAAAGTAATGGTATTAGGAGTGTTAGGAAGACAAGAGCCTCACAGATTCCATCTCCCAAGTGATCTAAACATTGACTCTTCTTGATTCATTACATCAGAGTTTAGTGAGTGTACTTTTATTTATCAGAGTTCTACTCTTCTTGTGGTGTGAAGTTTTGTGAGATATCTCTATACTCATACTGCACACAAATTAACAAATGATTTTGATGTACGTTAGCATGTTCTCCAACAAATCAAGTGTGTATTGACCCTCAACAGGTGAGAATGTGATTACATTTTGACCTGGGTTTTTCTTTATCTCCTTGGTAGAGTTGGTCATGCTAAGATAAGGCCACCAGGATGACTGGTATCCATCTATGAAGAAGATATTTAGACATAGAAATGAATACCAAAAAAGATGGCAAGATAATACTGGAAGAAGATGCTTATCTACATGCTGTTTTTTATATCTAGGTAGTCAATTTTTCTGCATCAGCCTAAGTGATTCTAATCTATCCTTTGGGAAAGTTCATGGAGAAGTGAGAGTGGTGGGGAGGAAAGAAAAGTAGGAAATGAAGGTTCTTGGTAAAATTAATAGACTTGAATAGGCTCATATAATAGGAGAATTTCATTTTAATACAAGTACTATTTTATAACACGTACAGAGGGGGTTGTGGGAGAGGGAGGATATTTATACAAAGTTGTTTATATCCTTTTTGATACTTGAGTCATGTTATTACAAGTTATTACCACAAGCTAACAGGAATGTAGAAATGAGGCCCATTTAGTGTGTTGTGACAATTAATGTCACAAATATTTTCAGCATGTCCAGAACTCCCTACACAGAGTTTCTAAGACTGCTCTGACACATAGAATCAGTTTGTAGTAGAAAATGTCACATAAAAAGAACCCTTTTTAGAGTAAGGATATGGTTCGGTTTATATATTATGTAAAGAATCTCCATATAAACTCAGGCTTGGTGAGACACACTTATAATCTCAGTCCAGAGAAAATAGAGACAGGTAAATCCCTGTGACTCTCTGGGCAGCCAGCCTATCTAAATTATTGATTTCTAAGTAAAACTGGGAGACTGTGTTTTAAAAACTAAGGTAATTTTCACAGAGGAAGACACATGTTGGCTTCTATATTTCCTACTCAGTTTCATGCATGTTTGCATCTGCCTCCCATAGACATGTACACGTGTACATAAACACAAGTACATACACTCAAGTAGAGTCATCTAAGACACCCTTCTAAATATTGAGTTCACTAGAATATCAAAATATTTAGTTTAAAATCAAAGCCTTGATGTTTATGGAAGAGGTCTCTTTTGTGTGGCCAGGTTTCTCTTAATTAGAAATACTTCATTTTAAACATTCAGGAGGTTGGAAACTGAGTTGGCATTGCTAAATACCAGCAGTCTGAGCCTTTACAATGAGATGGAAAGAAGGTATTTTTCACAGTTCTCATCCTGTGGCAGTCTGCAGACAAATATGAAAAAATGAACCAATTTGGAAAGCTCACAAAAAAAGAGGGAGGAGTATGCTAACAAGTTGATGGTTGGCAAATGTCATGGTAAAAGCATAGAGCTGGAATCTGAAACTTCAAGGTTAATCATCTAACCCAAATTAAAATAAATAAATGTATTGACATATATTTCATAGGCTGTAACATTTTCCCATTGAAAGTATACACTTCAATGGTAATCTGTATGCACCAGCATGTAACTATAACTGAAGCTGATTTGAGAATATTTTTATGACCCTTTCTAAAAAAATCTCATGATCCTTAGCATCTATTCTGATTTTTCTCAAACTCAGTCCCCTCATCCATCCTACTAACTTATAATACTACTAACTTCACATTTGCCAACTAATATATAATCTTTTAAAAACTGGGTTTCTACCCTCTTGCAGCATTTCAGTCTTTTTATTGTTCGGTGAATATTTTGTTGTGTGGATACACATCTTGTTTACCCATTCATAAGTAAGGCATAATTGGCTATTTCTCTGTGATTTGCTATGTGTGTGTGGAGATTTAATTATAGCAATGAAGAATCAAGTGTCAAACCCTAATGCTTCTAGTTCTCAAGGAGTATTCTTCGGAGTGTTTCTTGAGGTCTCTACCTGAGTTTTGTACTCTGTAAAACAGAAGCAGTAGTAGTCTTCTCTCAAAGAGTTACCTTAGAATTTCAGCCATCATATATGTCTAGGTGGTCTTCAGGACTTTGGTCCTGTGCAAATTTAGGAAGCAGTAGTGACTCTCACTGTGCTTCTCTTAGCATCATAATCACTTCTTATTTTCTTGCCTTTTCTTGCTAAATTGATCATCATTGTGTGAGCACTTCCAAGACCCAGTGAACTAGAGTGCCCAGAGCATTTGGTTGAATATCTGACACTGATGGTGTTAGAAAAGTAGAATTTTGGAAAGGAATAACTTACTGTAAGCTGAAAACCAAGATGTAAACCCATACCATGGGAGTCCTGTTGTTGAAACACCAACAGACAATTAGGAGAAATTCAGAAAAAAGATGTTCCTTCCATTGAAGTTGAGAGATGAAAACACTGGCCATAATGATAAATTTATTTCAATTTCTTCCCCAAACTCCAGTGCTGAGAGCACGGGACCAATGTCATGGGGGGCGGAGTAAGTCACAGCATGAATGAATGAATGAGACTGGGGTGGCCAGTCACTAGTGGGAAGAAAAAAAAACATTCTAAAATGCAAAGCTTCAGATATTAAAACAGAATCAGTGGCATGGTCTCATTCTACTTGATACAACAGACTAAATAACATCTTTAATCTTAAGGCAAACAAGTTTTTCTGGACTTACTTTCCCTTCTTTCCTAAGACAAAACAAAACAAACAAAGAAGAAAATAAAACATGGAAAGAATTTACTGGGGTCTAGCTCAGATGCTCTTTTGAATTAAATACATGCTGTGCCCTCTCTGAATTTTAAGCATTTCCCTCATTTGTAATAAAAATCAATCAATCAATCAATCAATCAATCAATCAATCAATCAATCAACTGATAGAGAAAAGGGTGTAATGGAACATGTATCAGTTTCTCATTGTTGTGACAAAATACCCAATGTGAGAAACCTTAGGAAATGAGAGTTCATTTTGGTTCACAGCTTGAAGGTACAAGACACCATGGTGGAGAAAACACTGTGGAAAGAGTATGAGACAGCGCAAAATGTTGAATCTGTAGTCAGGAAGCATAGAACAATAGATACAGGTACTCAGTGTGCTCATTCTCTCTCTCTCTCTCTCTCTCTCTCTCTCTCTCTCTCTCTCTCTCTAACACAGTCTGGATCTCCAGCCTATGGTAGGGACACCTACATTGGGCTAGATCTTCCTATCTCAATGAACTCAATCTAGAAACTCTCCTGCTGATATGGTGATTGTGTTAGACCCTGTCATGTTGACTACTAATCACCATAGCTAATTCAAGAAAAGAAGATACTATGGAGTCTTCCATCTTCATTGAGTATTCAAATGGCTCTTAGAAGTGTGGAAACAACCTGAAATCCCACTTGTGAGTGGTGATGTGGCTGCACTGACTGTGGTGAGGGTGTGAGGAAGTAATGAGCAGTTCAAGCACACCACTTGGTAGTCCAGTGCCAGTAAGTCAACATACCTAGAAGTAACATTACATGAACTCAGCAGATTATATTTAAGAAAAAAATTATATATATATGCAATAACCTTGATGTAAAAAGAGGTGATGAATTTGAAAGAGAGTGGTTAGAGGTACTTAGGATGGCTTGAAGGAAGGAAAAAGGAAGGACAAAGGTGATTAAAATACATTTTAAAAAGTAAACACAAAAAGTTAGTCTTATAATTCCTTTAATTTAATCTTTATCTGTGACATTTCCATCTTTTTATTCTTAATTAGTATAATTAGACATTATTTTGACTATCTTCTTAGTGTATGAAAAGAACAACCCTAGGCATTTTTGTAATTGTATGTATTTATAGGATAGCCTGTCATATTCTGATAGATGTATGCATACATTGTTAATGTTGAAACTGGGTAAGTATATGTCTGCTCTCAAATGTTTATTATTTTGTTATGGTGAAGACCTCTTTTATAACTGTAGTATATGATAAACTACCTGCAGTCAAATTTCAGAGTGTTTTATACCATCAAATTTTTACATAGTCCCTTTCTTTTCTTTCCTCTTATATATTCCATACATTCTGACAACAAGTTCCCCTCCCTCCATTCTCTTTCTCAGATACACTCCTCTTTCATATCCCTTCAAACAAACAAAATAAAACAACAACAACAACAACAAAACAGAAAACAAATTCAGGCCTCACAAGGATATCCAGTAACCAGTTACAATAAGACTAGGCTCATTTCAAGACTGGACAAAGCAACCTAGTAGGAGGAAAAGGGTCCCAAGTGTCGACAAAGGAGTCAGAGACAACCTGGTTCCCACTCCTGGGAGTCCTACAAGAACACCAAGCTACACAACCATAAGGTATATGCAGAGAAACTAGCTCAGACCCACACAGGGTCCATGTTTGTAGCTTCAGTCTCTGTGAGTTCCTGGAAGCCATGCTTAGTTGATTCTGTGGACCATGTTGTGTTCTCTTTGTGTCTTCTACCTCTATGGCTCAAACAACTCTTCCTCCCTCTCTTCTTCAGGGTTGCCTGATTCTGCATAGTATTTGACTGAGGGTCTCTGCATCTGCTCCCATCAGTCATTGGATAAAACCTTTCTGATGACACTTGGGCTAAGCACTGATCTATGAGTACAGTAGAATATCATTAAGAAACATTTCTATTTATTTATTTATTTATTTATTTATTCGTTTATTTGCAAATTGTGTTTGCTTGTATCCTGGGACTCTGAGCTGAAAAATTCCTAGAATCTATAAGAATGACCCTAGGAAATTCTCTTAGTAATGAGGAATACAAAATCTGAACTGGCCATCTTCTATAGCCAAGCAAAGTTCCTAGCAGCGGTACTGGGACATCAATCCAGCCACAAAACTTTCAACCTACAAATTGTCCTGCCTGCAAGATGTGCTGAGGGCAGTGGTGGTAAAGGACTTGTGAGAGTGGCTAACTAATGACTGGTCCAACTAGAGGTCTATGCCACAAGAGGGAGCCCATGCCTGACATTGCCTAGATGGCCAGGATCTACAGGCAGGGTAGCCCAAAGACCCAAAACATAGTGTCTTTCAATGAATCTTTCTCAAGATATCCTTTATTTAACCTCCTAAACCTTAAAACTACTCTTTTTCTCTTAGCTTCTGCATAATCAGTTCTTTTAGACTTTAAATGTTATGGCTTAATGAAGTGATCTCCACTTTTATCCATGGGAGGTTTTGCAATGAAAGGGTTTCACATTTTTATTGTTGAGTAGTATTCCATTTCCTTTATCACCCAGCAATTGATGTAGATTATATTGTCTACATTTCATGGTTATTGCAAACCTGTAATGAATGACGGTGCACCTGTGCCTCTGTACTGACCTCACTATTTGCAGTGGAATTTCTGCATCCAGTGGTATTTCTTCTGACACTTCATCCAATTTTAAAAACTAGTTTATATTTTCACATCTATGTCCATCTTTTAAGTAAAGGATTATTTCCTTCATCCTTCTTGAATTAAAGTCTAGTGGCATTTAATTACATAGAATCCTATTTTCTTACATATTTATTTAACTGTGATGCTATCTATGTTCTCCAGCTATGACTTTCATTATCATATTAAATTGATAGGCAATATTTTTACTATAATTTCCCCATAAAGGCTTCAAATGTCTTTTGAAATCTAAAATTTGGATTTCTTGTTTTCTTTTCATCTAAAGCAATTGTACCTTTCCCTAGTGTTGTTATACTTCTAGTGATTAATTTTATGCATTAAATAAAGATATATGTTCTTCTGGAACAATTTTATTAATTTATATCACTAAGATCCTCTGAAACTTTTCTTAGATCTTCTATGTTTTGTCTGCCATGGGCTCTAAAGAGTTAAACTAATGTTTCTTTATTATTATATATTTCTGTTTTCCATTCAATTTTCTTTAGTCAGTTTTCTTTAGCACCTCCATTTCTCTCACTCATCTTTTGCTTAAAGCAGAAGTGGGGAAACAATATGGAATGATAGCATGCAGAACTAACTAGAGGCAATCTTTCCCCAGAAAGATAGTGATAGTCACTAAAAATGCAGAAAAAACATTTTTAGAATATTATTTAAAACTTAAGAAAATTATTCTAAAGACATAAAGCAGATACAAATAATTTGGAGGATCTAAAACAAAATCTAAATGAGTAAGATGAAAAGCTAAGAGGGGTCAAAATACCGTAGAAGAGATCAGGACAGAATTGATGGTTCGGGAATAAGACTATACATATTTATTCCCACATAAATGCAGTTCAATTAGGCAAAACGGGGAAAAATGGGGACAATAGTCTTGGGATGTTGTGATAACTAATATTTGTTACAAAGAACATATATCAAACCCATCCTCAAACCACACAAATTAACCGAAAGTGAAAAAGTAAAAGCCTAAATCATAAAGCTCTTAGAGGAAAATCTAGGAGCAAATCCTAATCAGGTGTTAAACAGAAACTCAGAAATGCTACCTAACTATGACTAATCAATAAAATCATAAATTATCAGACTTTATCAAAGTTAAAACCTTTTCTGGTTTGCTGTATAGATCAAGAAAATAATGTTTTAAAAAATTCATAGAACTGAGGAAATTTGCTCAGTTTTTCTTGTCCTCTTTAAAGTAAGATACCAACGTATATGAAGTTTCTGTTGTTAGTTTTTAAGAACTTCCAGAAGGAATCCTCAGTTTCTCAAGTCTTGTCTACATTCTTTGTTCTTTGCTAAAATTACCAGGATGAAGCCTGTCTGTCTACTAGGCTGGACCTCTGGCTTCATTATTGCTCACACTATCCTACGAGCAGTACCTCTGTGGTTTCACTGTGGGTCCCAGGGGTTTGACATTTTCACTTCTTCACTGAGAAATCAAGGAGACCTCAAAAGAGGAAGAGAGAGTCTTCAATATCTAAAGATGCTTGAGACATAGAGAAGAAAGGAGATGAAGCCTATTGAGAAAAGTCAGTAAAGAATAAATAAAGTCAGATTCTGCATTTCTATCTGAAGACTATGTCATCTGGAAAAGGGTATTTGTAAGTTTTGATAGAGAAAAACATGTTGTTAAAAAATAAAGAGCTTAAGGGAGTCACACAGTCATATGATCTCTTGGAAAGGGATCAAAGCAGTTCATTCATTTCCTTCAGTTAATTAGAAGAGACTCTATTACAGTATATGCAATTGTGTTCATTTTGGCTTAGAAAGATGTTGTTTGGAAGCAAAAGAGATAAATTTGTGAGGGAGAAGAGAGATCAAAATTGTTATTCTTAGTCTAACTGTTCTCTACCTAGCTGGCCTCCTCTCCCCTGGCTCTGCAGAGATAGAGTTTTAAGGTCCTAGAAATTTAGAACTACTTTTATGTCCTCAGAAGAAACATCTGTATTGCTTGCTGCTGATTTCTGAAACAGTAAGTGCTGTAAACAAAATTACCTAGAAAATCACGTCTTGCAGACAAATTTCAATGCAAGAGTGCTCATGGTGGTGTTCACTGGAACTAATCTTCCCTCACATGAAGAACCTATTACAAGAGAATCACCTTTCAAGCTAATACTACAAGGGCCAGGTTAATGAATTTAACGCTTGAGTTAAAATGAAAGAAGAAAGAAGATGCTGATGAAAATAAATAAATAAATAAAAATTAAAAAAAAAAAAAAAACCTTCTCTGTCACCTGGTGCTACTGCTAAAAAGTAAACAAAGATTGACTAGTGCTGCATTTGACCACACTGCTCCAAGGGCCACCATATTGCTCCAAAGGCAAGACAATCTGCAGTTTATCCAGCCTAGAAATATTGACTGACGTATCCTGGCATCTCCAGAGTCTTATGCCAAAAGAAGATAACATGCCAAACTTGGTTTGTTTTCTCCAGTAATGTGCCATTCAGTCACATATCAATTTATATCCATTTCTTAAAATAGAAAGATTTGACTTTCAAAATGATGTTTAATTAAAGAGAAGAGTAAGAATTTATATATATATATATATAAATTTTCTATCTATCTTCTATCTTCTTTCTTTCCTACTTTGCCTCATCTTTTCTCCTCTGCCTTCTCCTTTCTTTCTCATGGTCTTTTTTATTGGTCACACAAATCCAATTGGTTATTAATATTTTATTGAGCTAAATGATACAGGAATTTGAAGAAACATTGTCTTCACAATTGGTCCTCAACAAAATGACTGTATATTTTTATTCTCATGATATTTCGACAGAGAACAGGTTGATACTATAAATAACTTGACTATACATCTATCTGGCAAGCTGCAGGTTGCAGTCTTGCCTGACCTCATTTTATTCTGCACTTGCTCCATTTCTAAATCAGCAAGTATAATTTTTCTTCACTTACCAATATCAAAATGACCAAAAGATAGTTTATAGTATAGTTATCATGTACTACTTTGCTATAGGTTCTCTTGCTGTAACCACATGTCAAATATTAGATAGTACATTTTTAAACAGCAAGATTTTGGTTTTGGAGAGTGGATGTTCAAGGTCAAGAGGCCACATCTGGTAGGCTTGTTATGTTGATGGAGCCCTAACACAGCACAAAGCATCACATAGTGAGACTAGAGCATGTGAGAGATGGAACAAAAATGCCTCTCATCCCTTGAGAAAATCCAGTAACCTTTACATGGGTGGTAACTCATCATGTTCTGTGTCTATGCCTAGTGCCACACATCCGCCTCTGTTCTATTATTCTTCAGACTTTTTGCAGAGGCTCTGTGATTCTATTTACACTAAGCAGAGTAAAAAATAGGGAAAGTGGGCACTAGAGGTAAGAAAACAAACTTCTGTTTTGTTTTGTTTTTTATAAAAAATCCTACTTTGTGTTTCTAGATTCTGACATCATTTTGAACGTCTGTTATGTAAAGTAGAGTTAGTATCTACCTTCCTGGTATTCAATTTGTTGTTGTTGCTGTTGTTTGTTGTTTGTTTGTGTGCACATTTCTATTTTGAGACAGTGTTTTACTATACATCTGCAGCTGTCTTGGAATGTACTATGTAGATCAGGCTGGATAAGAGCTCACAGAGATCCACATGCTTCAGCCTCCTGAGTGCTGGGATTAAAGGCATGCACCACTAATCCCAGGTATTAGGAATTTGTTGTAGCTGTGTGAGAGAGAGAATAATTAGGCCAGCTTTCAAAAGTTAAGGTTAGTGGTAGGAGGAAATTGTCTTTCCAGTTATTTCCATGTTTCCAACCTAACGATATTACTCATTTTGCTTTAATTTGTTTCTTTAAAGTTAAAAAAAGATAGGCATAGCTGTGCAGTACTTCACACAAGTACTATTTCTACTGTATCCCTCCCACTTGCTGTGGATTTAAAACACCTAGGAAACTGCCTGACTTAATTTATGCTTTAAGAGCAATTCCCAAATAAACAGATTAATTAAGGCTCAGTTTTTAAAGCTTTAGCATAGAACATGTTTACTTCTGAACTGAAGCTAAATATACTAAGTTTAGAAAAGGCAGCACTTTGATTTCTAATACATACTTAGCAGTACTTACAAAATAATAATGTGTGAAGAAGTGCTCTCTTTATAAAATGATGGGAAATTAAAGTCATCATTCTGAAAGAAGAATTATACAGGCTCTGTAAATAGACCTCCATTTGGATTTTTATGGCCATGTACTTAACAATCAGTAATTTCTGTCTAATCTTCAAATTTACGATGCTGTTTATAATGCAATTTACATACATCACTATAGGATTAGGATCAACGTGTTTTTCAGTACTTGCGCATTTCACTCGTTATGAAAACTGATAAATATGAGGGATCTATATTTTGTAAAGCTGAAAATAAATGAACAAAAACAAACAGATGATGAGTCTTTTTAATTGGTACAGGATTGAGGCAATTGTAAGTGGCTTTCATGAAGTTGTTTGCATAATGTTGTGATTGATGCTATCAAAGGCATTGAGTTTTAGTCCATAAAGGATCTTCCTTCCTGGTGTGATGGAGCTCAAGACATGGACATCACTATTAGAGTAAAGATAGTAGTCTAAGAGTGGCTAGGAACTTCCAGCTAAGATGTTTTGATGTTGGCCTATGAAGAGCTGACCTCCTGGAAGCCAACATCAGAATAAGAAATGTGATGCCCAGGGCTTTCTGTTACCTGAAGGCAAGGAACAAGAGACTTCAAATCAGACACTTGAAGAAAATTGGATGAATGAGCAGAAAGATGTGCTTGTCTAGTCAAGCGGACCTAAAAACTGCACTGCCAGTTTGGATCTGTTATCCGCAGACTAAGAGATGTCTCTGCAGCTGTGGGCCTGGTGATTTTTCTTTTTCATTAGAATTTATAACACCTAGTACCCCAGAAGAATTAAGGAGACCTTTGTAAAGCTAAGCAGCAGATAATACACAACCAAAAGAAAAAGCAATCCATATAAATTCTATTCATGTATTTATAATTGCAGTTGAATACATTTTGCCTTTTCCAATGATGACCAAAAGGTGCCATTATTTGTATCAGCACTGGTCAGGTACCTGCTAAACAAAGTTGTTCTTTAAAGCAGCTCACTGTGTATAGAAGAAGGAAACAGGCTGGTGAGGTTCAAGGAACCCAGTGCCATTTTGTGTAACTATAAATCAGCCTCTGAGGCTCTCAAACACATTTCATTATTTGACACTTGGGAGCTGTAAATTCAAAAATCATCATCTCTTTTAAACCTTGTTTGAATTCAAATTCTAATGAGGGTCCTTGCAACACCCTACAGTTAAGGTGCACACACTTAGTGGTGCACTGCCCAGAGTTGACACACCAGCAGAACTTAACGATTAGTATGATTTATCTAGTGGAATGGTATCAACGGTACAGAAGGCCAAGTCCAACTCTTTGGCTTCTATCAGAAGAGGCAATGTTGTAAAAATTAGTCTTGGGTTGTAAACATTCTTAATTTGTTCTTTCTACAAAGTCTTGTAAATTCTTTTTTATTGGTCAACAATTACCTTGAGGAAGCCAAATATTGACAAAGGACTTTAGAACTGCTAGAACCAATGTGTAGGGTTTATATTTTAGGGAAGCATTTGCTTTCCAGTATGTGTGTGTGTGTGTGTGTGTGTGTGTGTGTGTGTATGTGTGTGTGTGTGTGTGTGTGTGTGTGTGTGTGTGTTTAAGATATTGTCTTATTATATTACTATTTAATTAAACCAAATGCCCTCAAGTACCACAAACTTAATCAAATTATCTAAGTTTCTGTTAAGTACATTCACAATAGCACTACTTGTAATGATATTTCATTATGCTCTGAAGGGAACATTATAACTTCCAGGTGGTTCCATACTTGAATAACTTCAGCAACCACTGTACTATAAAAATACCACCTCTTCCTATTAAGACTGTTAGCCCAATTAAAAAGCAAACATCACTGGGAGAAGTTATTATTCCTGTTGCCAGTGTTTCACAATTGACTGAATTCACAAACCACCTTTCTACATCCTCTGGCACCTATTTATTTTCTAAGAATTTATTTATTTAATTTTCCCACTAACTGCAATTAGTTACTCCAAATAAAGTTTCTTCTACATTCCTTGATCTTCTCCTCTTTCTTCTGTCCCCTCAACAGTCCCCCCCACACCCCCTCCAAAAAAGCAAGTTCTGAACTATATCTCCCAGTTTGTGAGAGCTCTGTATATTATACATACAGATACAAATTCAGACACACATGTATATAGATACAACTCCATATGTTACTGTATTATATTTATTTCATTTTAAATTATACAGTCATTTCCCCCCAATGTTATGAGCAGTTCTTGACAAAGTGGTATTGTAGCTATGGAATGAAATGAGTTCAGCACGGAGATGTCCTGAGAAAGGATGGATGTTGTAGCCAATGAGCTTCTAATTATGAAGAATGCTGCTGCTAAGCCCAGGAGATACTTGACATCCAAGGCAGATGTACAGAAAACTTGTACACACTTTAAAACTTGCAACCAGGCAGATGTGAAAGAATGCAGGGCATTATAGGAGAGAGAAAATGAGAAGGCCTAGCTTGTGCTAAGTACCCATTTGGCCATATAACAAATTCTATCATACAAAAGCAGCCTTTAAAAGATGGTATTTGTTTGTTTTTAATTGCTTTTATTAATACTAATATTTTATGGCTTATTGGGATAACGGAAGTCCCCTTTACCACATATCAGAATGATTTTTTTCATCTCACTGCACTAGATTACTTTCTGATTTACTGCTTAGGAGTATCATCCCAAACGTCTATTCAAATAAGCATGAATATCACAGGAATCCCTGGGCTGCAGCCCTGCTCTGTTTGGGTGGGTCAGTAAACCCATCCTGTGAAGTATTGCTTTAGTCAATTGATTCTCTACTGTGGTACACTCTACCAGGACATTAGTAGTTAGATAGATGTGTAGGTAGGTAGATAGGTAGATATATAGGTATGTATGTATGTAGGTAGGTAGGTAGGTAGAAATATAGGTAGGTAGGTAGGTAGGTAGGTAGTAGTTCATTAATTAGCTTGTTTTGTTTTCTCGTATTGCAGTAGGTCCAAAGTCTCCTGTGATCATGATTAGGAGAATATGAAAATCAACATGAATTTTCTTTCCACTTTGAACTTAGACTTGAACATGAGCAGACACATTCTGAGCACCTTGGAAATCTCCAACCTGCCCTGGCTTAGAGAGCTCATTACCACTGATGCCAGGTTACCTAGACCTTCAAGGCTATGCTTTTAAGAAGAGCTTGGTAGATTATCTATTTTCCACGAGTTGGAGATTTCAGGGAGCTACCATTCACTATACCTTCCTTAAGTTTGAACAAATGAAAACACAATGAGATTTTGATGTGCCAAGATAAAAAGCTATTCCTCTAAGGCAGTCTTGCAAATATTGTCAAAGAAAACCTGCTTAGGAACAGCCTGGGCCACATGCCCCCAGTGTGACCTTGGGCATATGGGTATCTTCATTCGTATGCCTTCCTCTCCCTTACTTCCTGTCAGAGACCTGACATAAGCGCGTTCAGTTTCTTTACATGCTCAGTTTCTAAATAGATTCCATTTGATGGAATCTGCAGCTATTTGTAGCACCCGGCACATCCCGTTGTTTGTCTTGTCTTCCTTTTCCTCCTTCTCAATCTCAGATGGTTTCAGGTCTTGTCAGTTCATGTCACAACTCATTATTGGAGTTTCCCTTTCCTGCACTTTCGAAATTGCTATCTCTTGCATTCATCCTCCAGCCCAACAAACCCTTTGCTCCCTGCAGGGCCACTTGGTTGAGTCAATGAGCCAGAAGGCTGGAGAAACCTAGGTAGCCTGTCTCTCTCTAGCCGGCATCAGTCAGTGCCATTTCCACTCCAGGAAACCACTGAGCTCCCACTCAGAACCACAGGATTTGGTTATATATAACAGGCTAAGTTATATAAGAATGAATAAGAGACCCATTTGTAACATGCTCAGTGTTTACACACTTCGACCACATCACAAGCATGGCAATTCTCAGGCTAGCCACTTGACTTCACTGAACATGTAGATATTGTTGCTTTTTTTTTTTTTTTCATTGCTGAGACAAAAAAAAAAATCCTGATAAAATTTAAGGTTGGAAGGGTTTACTTGTGCTGCCATAACAAGGGCACTGTCCATTGTGAGAGACAAGGCATAGTAACAGTGGTTTGAGGCAGCCATTCACACTGCGTGAATAGTCAAGAAACTCAGAAGGATGAATCCTGGTACTTAGCCAGCTTTCTTTGCTTTATCCTACCCAAAATGGGGCTGCCCATTTTAGGTGGGTCTTCCTACTTCAATTTAGTCAGTCTAGAAAAGCCATCCTAGACAGGCCTGGAGGCTTGTCTCCCAGGGTTTGCGGCCTTGACCTGAAGGAAAAGGGAAGGTAACATGAGCACTCATCTCTCCCCACTGCCCACTGTGCTGTGCAATTTGACGACCCTCCACAGTTTCTTACTGCTACACCTTCCACACCAGGAGACACAGGATCTTGAAGCAACAGTCCAAAATAAATACTATCTTCCCTAAGTTACTTTTCTCAGGTATTTATCTCATCAACTAGAAAAGTAATACAACGTGTCTTACTATATT
>JADRCC010568785.1:0-12130 GCA_019843855.1 Hylomyscus alleni
AGCACTTGTCTATCATGTACAAAGCCTGCGGTTTCAGCCCCAGTACAGACCTCAGGCAGGTGGACAGGAGGATCAGAAGTTTGAGGTCATCCTCAGTGGGGAATTGGAGAGGAATCTGAGCTTCAGGAAACCCTGGCTTACATTTAAAAGAAGGCAATGCCAAGTGAGCAGCCTTCATGTGTTAGACTAGCAGGAAGTGAGCTGCCGGGCTGTCTGAGAGGCGCCTGCCACTAATGGCTCATTCTGTTTATCAGGTCCCCTCATGTATCCGCATTCTAGGCACTTGCATGAATCCTGCAATAAACCAATTAAAATTCTCATTAAAAGATAAAACCTAAAACTATGTCTGTAAATGCTAAACAGACTTTCACGGTGTTCACTTCGCACCCCATTCTAAAGGTATAAAAAGGAAGGAATGTTTCAAATGTTGTGGAATCTCCTGGGGGAGGGGCTCCGCCCTCAGGAGGCCAGCTTGGAAAATGCAGCTAAGTCACTAACATCCCAGGCTCAAGATTACAGCCCTGCTTCCCTACAGAACTGCACTTTGCATGGCTTTCCTCAATTTCTCCTGCAACAAGAAAAGTGCTTGTGAGATAAATGTGTATCGGAAACACATACAGTGCCATTCATCACAGGCGAGCTGAAATGTCAGTCAGAAGTCTTCACCTGACTTGTAACATGGACGATTCACAAGGAATCTAGGGAGTTTGGAGGCTGCCTCTTCAGCAGGAAGCTCACGTGTACCCACTTGTAAAGAGCTCACCCATTGTGACTTCAGCTAGCAGGGCATGATGATGCTTGCCCATAATGCCAGCACTGGAGAAACCCAAGCGAGTGCATCACTACAAGTTTCAGATCAGCCTAGGGGACACATACAGCAAGGTGTCCAAAACACAAAACGGCAACAGCTGACAAGATAACCTCTCTGGATTATAAAATGTCCCCTTTGTCACCGCTTCAGGAGTACACAAACACAGCCAACCTCTGTCCTTTCCAAAGTGCTTGAACGTAAAAGGAAAGATAGCTTGAAGGGAAGCTACATTTCCAAAAAGCTAACCGAAGTCATGAATATGGGTCCTCATTATGGGCAAGGGATTTTGTAGTAATGAAGTATGTGAATAGGTACAGAGAGGCTGTATCTAAAAACATCACCTAGCTGGGCATAGTACATGCCTTTAATCCCAGCACTCAAGAAGCAAAGGCACTGGATCTCTGCAAGTTCTAGACCAGCCTAGTCTACATCATATACTTTTGGGCTAGCCAGAGCTACAAAGAGATCCTGCCTCAAAAAAGAAAAGAAAAAGAAAAAGAAAAAAGAAAGAAAGAAAGAAACTCAAAAAACCCAAAACACTCACATCTAACTAGTAAGGTGCCCATGCTTTTAAAATAACCCTCCACCTGTATTCCAGTAAGCAATTCAACCACAAATCAAAATCAAACCAAACACAAACATATATAGAAGAAGGAGGGAGAGCAGCTGAGAGGTAAGAAGGGGCAAGAGAGGGTACCTGGGGGTGAATATGATTAAAATGTATGGGGCTGGCGAGATGGATCAGTGGCTAGTGCTATTCCCATACCCACATGGTGCTTCTATAACTCCAGCTCCAGAGGATCTGGGGCCTTTTCCTGACCTCCACAAGCACCAGGCAGGCATATGGTACACATTCACATATGCAGACAAACACTCATATGCATAGAATAAAATAAATCTAAAAAATAAATGAAAAGCATATTATATGCCTGTAGAAAAAAGTCTTAATGAAATCCATTATTATATATTGTTATATGTGCTAATAAAAACCTCTTAGATGCAAAATCTGTATTAAATTATTGATGCAGTAAAATATGCATGAAATAAGTCACCACCTTCCTCTATCATTAAAAAAAGCTCTAAAATATATTTGCATTGAAAGCCACAAAATAATTATAATTTCTATTTATATTTCTGCATTCAGCATACTTTTTAAAGTAACATTTTATAGCTGTATTACCAACACCAATAAATGGATGTTAAAGGCACAATGCATTGGCTCATTATCTACCTGGTGGTCTCAGAGAAGAAAAGACTGCAAAGTATCTAAGTCAAGAGTCTTGAGCCCTGTGTCTGCCATCCACACCGACAGACATCGGGAAGGTTCCTCATTCTTAGGTCCAACATCTCATTTCACATTTGTACGTAAACATCTAAAAAGCACAAAGCGAACTGAGTAAGTGGGCCTCCTCACCCTAACAACAAACCTATCTGTAGAGCAACACTGAATGAGACCACTGGAAACTCCACGGCTAGGGACACTATGAAATTTACAAGGAACTTTTCAGACGTAAGCACACAGCTGGGATGTTAGTGCTCTTAACCACTGCGAGCCGCTTAGCCTTATCTCCCGATCCCACTGCCTTCCCCGAGTGACTGATGCTCAGAGTCACCAGCTTCACAGAAACTAGGCGGCTGCGCTATTGTCCACAGCCATGCCCACCGCTGGTAGAGACAGGAAACTGTGTGGAGCCCAGATCAATAGACATGTCAACAGTAAGCTGCCTAATCTAATTCAGCCTATCTCGTCTTGGGGCCCAGAGTCTGCAGTCTGCTCTTGGTGCCTTCTGGCAGGAAATGGTTTGGAAGGGTTAGCCTTCAGAAGTTTATCCTCTAGGCTCTTGGATGTTTGCTCAGGGAACTGAGATCTCAAATGTCTTTTAAATGGCAGTGATATATACTGGGCATGTTTGACTTTCCCTGTGTGTAAAACTAAACCTGTGACTCCCCTACCCATATAAATAAACAGATAGATAAATGCAGTAGACACACATATAATATATATGATATATAATAAATTTATATAATACAATATATGATATATAACATATGTAAAGCAACATTTTTTTGATTCTTTGAGAATTTCACATAATGCATTTTGAACTCACCTCCCCTGACTCCTTCCTGACCTTGGACACTTCACGGGAAATTGTCCGGGTGTATTCCAAGGCTTAGGATTAACTGAGTTATTAAACTCTTTCCCTTCCCACCCCACGGCATCTTTCTGAAAAGGAAGGACTCTTCATTAATTTTTCTCTCTTATTTCACTGCGCTGGACAAATGCCTTTTCTAGTCATGAAGGCTCAGATCATGAAGTATGAAGTTCAGTCATGCTTTCTCAGACTTGAGTAAGAAACAGTGGACTGGCTCAGAAGATGATGATTGACGTCCGTCAAGTCTGGCTTTGCCCAAGACACTACCAATCATGGGCCAGAGCAAGCCTGTTTCTGTCTGTGTCTCTCCTCTGTCCTGAACTCCTTATTAGCACCACGAGGATGGTACGTGTTGCCTCTGTGACCTGGGCACTAATGTTAGCGGCACTGGGACAAACTATGCTTCTATTGTTGGCCAACGAAGGGTGCGGGTGCGTGCCCTCACTTCCCACACTTGTGAACACACCCACTTGTGCAAGCCTCAGGACTTCCCACAAGTCTTGGAAAAGGCTGATTCCTTAGCACTGCTGCCTTCACAGGATTCCAGCAGGTGTTCCTGACTGTGTGACCTCACTGCGCGCAAAGCACTGTGGGAAGGGGAACACTGAGGCCATGCCCTAAGCCTGTGTTAAGGCTAGGGAAGACTGGCATGGCAGCGGTGAGCTGGTGGATGGATAGATAAAGTGGCCCAGAAGGAAAATTTACACTAGGTGGAGCTCTACATACCTCAAGCCTCAAGGGGGAGAAGGGGGTTTGTGGTTAGACCCACATTAGTATGATCACAGGGGCAGACATGTTGGGTTTGGATATGAGACATTCCCTGAATTTCTGTCTGAGGTCAGGCTTTATTTCAAGCACCAGATCAACTGTGGTGTTCAAGATAAACTCTATACTGCCTCATGGCATCCATCCACCGCTGCAAAGAGGCAAGTGGACAGCCATCAAGAAATTAACAATATAGCTTCAGAGCTTGCTAAGAGCTTTAAGGGTAGAGTGCAACACTGAGAGGGTTAGGTGGGGACTGAAGAAGTGGCCTCAGGACCAGATTGAAGCAACTTCATATATAAAACCTGGACATTGCTTCCCCATGATGTTGCCTGAAGGTTCATGTGGAGAACAAAGAACAGGAAAGACACCATGTATCATCAACCTCCCATTCACTATACTATTCTAGAAAGTTCTACGGAACAGATAGGACTTACTTGAGTTGTTATTCTTTATAGAAGGGTTGTCACATAGTACCACAGTTTGGTTTTAGATGGATAAAGGGAGGAACAGAAAGAAAAACAATACACCTCACAAGGAACTCATATTAACCAAGCCCTAGGAAGAGGGAGGACCAGGGGACCACACTGCTGATGGTGAAGGCTGAAGGCCACCCTCACCTGGCTCCTTCACGTAGCTGAACTCTGAACTCTGAACTCTCGGATGTGTTCAGGTGTTGGGTTATGTACAGAGCTGGTCAGTGATGGAGCTGGGGATGGCTGAGACTCTGGGGTAAGGAGGTTTCTGAAGCTTCCTACTTCTGTTTGCTCTGTAGAACACAGACTAGTGGAGGATGAAGAGCTGAAGTCAGTGTCTTTATAGGTACATGCACCCTAACCCACACATACACAGTACTATCTCAAAGCTGACACTCATGTCCATTACTAATGGAACCAAGACTTACCAACAAAGGGTACCCATGAGATTCAGTAGAAACACTGAGGTTCACTGAGGCAGGAGGACTCAGGGGGAAGTCACAGTGCAGAAGAGACAGCTGCTCTCAATCTAGGTCCTGGATCCTGGTCTTCAGGGGGAAGCCCAGCCATCCCAATGGCGATGGAATAACTCATTCCACAATGCAACAATGGGATGACTCTACAGACTTGTTGGACTAGGGAACCAAGCTCCCTATTAATGAATAGAATTTATCAGAATCTCATGTTCAATCTTACTTCCTACATATCAAAACAATATGGTGACAAGATAGAATCATTCATGACAATTTGTCCTCTTATCATAAGCATCTATAAGTAAGACCTTAGCAATATCAGCAGCAAAGCACAGAAAAGAGACAGCCATGTTCAGAGGGGTCCATCACAGTCTGAAATGATTCTGTCTCATCCCTTATGGTAAGTGGAAACTTCATGGCGCATCGAAATTCTCCATTCACGAGTGAACAGGCAGAAGGAGGTTAGAGCACAGGTCCCTACAGGAGGCACTTGGACCTGATTCACCTGGTGAATCAATAAGTGGTGCCAAGTAGGCAATAGGCTCACAGTGTTCACAGGCTGCCGGACTGGGTAGAAAGTAACATAACTGGAATTTCATTCTGGTTTCTTCAGGATCTCCTCATGTATCTATCCAGGCTGTACACTGTCTGGATCAGTGTCAGTCTGTAATCGCCGTAACACTTCTGTAGCAGACAATAACTCTGGGTCTTAAGAAGATGCCCCATAAAGGGGAAATGATGTTTGTGGAAACAGGTGCCTTCTCAAACTGGTACAAAAAGAATGCCCTGTTGCCTGTTAGTGGATCTGATGACAGGTGTGTAGAATTCAAAAGAGGTGGGTGCAAAACTGTGCAAGGGCACATCAATTGTCCAAGTGTCACTAGGCGTTGGATCTTCTGAGTCCACCAGCCACTGATGAGTATGCTTCAAGTTACCAGAGGATTTGGGGAATGGGTTAAAGGTAGCCATAGCATTCCCAGGAGTTCACACAATCACTATTATCAGGTTTATGTTGCCTAGGTTACTTCTAAATCTCAAACCTCCCAAGTTCTAGGCTTACAGGTGTGAACCACCCCAACCTAGCTGAGAGTCTATCTTAAATGTTTCTGTTAAAAATAAAAATCCAGTGTCTGGGACACTAGTTTGGTGGGTAGAGTGGCCACACAGTATACACAAAGCCCTAAGTTTTATCCCCAGTACCACAGGTATCATACTAGGCTATATTGGGAATTTAGGGATAGCCTGAGCTACATGAGATCCTGTCTCAAAAAAAGGAACAATACAAAAGTGCAAATCCATTGCAGGTTTATACATTTTTAGTTTCCTTTTTTTTTTTTTCCAGATAGGTCTATCCATGTGAAACAAAAATCATGATAGTACAGTTAGTTATCTTCGTCTCTGGATTTCCAGGTAAGCTGAGCTTCTCCTGTTCTTCAAGGTTAATCATAGAAGGTGAAGTGGCCCACAGCCCAACTGGGGCAAGGGCAAAGCAGAAAAGTCTTATCGTGTACTTCTAGAGCAGTGATTCTCAACCTGGGGTCACGATCCCTTTGGGGGTCATATATCAGCTATCTTGTGTATCAGATATTTATATTTCTACTTGTAACATTAGCAAAACTCATTATGAAGTAGCAATGAAGTAATTTTATGGTTGGGAGTCATCACAACATGAGAAATGTATTAAAGGGTCACAGCATTAAGAAGGTTGAGAACCATTGCTCTAGAGGAACAAAGTAGGAGCTAACTACATTAGCAGAAATAAAATCGGACTTTTAGGGGCAGTGGTTGCATGTATTACGGTACACATTTAAATGATGACTAAGAAAACTCAGTAGAAATCTATCATTGCTGCTTTCTCCTATGCAGAAGGACTAAGCTGCCACACCCCTCATTACAAAACAAAGGCCCCTTTGCAGGTATAAAGCTCAACAGGGACTGTCTTAATTGGGCTGGTAATGGGAACTAGCTGAAGACAGCCCCTGTTCATAGCAGGTCTCTGGAGGGTTAGCACTCCATAGACTGCAGTCTGAAATTTCTCACTGAGCCTGCCTCCAGCTGTCCCCTAGCTTTGACATTAGCCTTAAATATCACCTCTAAGTCAATCATTTTGTCTCCATCAAAGGTCACATTGAATTGCTTCCTGCCTCTGTGAGCCTCTTGCTTTGCTCAATAGTAGTTATAATGTGCTTAAATTAAGACTTTGGCACTGTAATGAGTTATACAATTCAAAAGCAAAAACACTCCCATTTCTACTCTAAGATCTTCCCAACCAGAGGCAAGGGGACCTCCTGTGGCCACAAGGGAACAGAGTGGCTGCTGGAAGCCTCCATGGCTGGAAGCATAGTCAGATAAATGACTTGCAAATTAAAAGAAACATTTCCATGGCTCAGTGTGGCAGCCTGCTTTTGGGGATATAAGGTTAAAAGTGAACAATAAACCTTTTAAGGTTATTGAGAGTAAATTATTAACACACTTCACCTTCCGTTTGTCCTCTCTAGCATCCCAGAGATTACTGACAGCAGCCCCACTCCTACAACTTGTAAATCAAAGGAGATCTTTACAGCATAAGGCCAGCTGATTAAAATGTTCTGCCACAGGGGACCAACAGAGACGATAGGAGTGGTACCTGCTTTTGTGTGTGTGTGTGTGTGTGTGTGTGTGTGTGTGCTTGTGTTTGGTTTATGTGTGTTTGTATGTGAAAGAGGGTGGGTGTGGTATATATATATATATATATACATATACATACATATATATATGTATACACATACACACACACACACACATATTTTACTTTTTAAAACACGAAGCTTGTGAACAGTATGTTGTTAAAATTCTGAGCTTTCATCTCTGGAAGTAGCCCAGAGGATCAATTCCATCTATGAAATCTCCTCACAATATTCAAAATAAAGAGCATGGTTCTCCATTCAGGCATAGGTGGCATCCCGCAACCTAGAATGAATCTTACTGAGAGAGCTTTGTGCAAACCTGAACCATTTCAGGGGGGCTGGCAACTGACTTAGTGGGGAGCAGAATTTTCTTTTAACCCACAAAGCTCTATACCAGAAGAGGGGAACTGCAAAGAAACCTTCCCCAAGGAGGGTTCCTCAGGTAACCAGAGGTGCAAATAGGACTTGGGCTTTGTTCGCAGGCTCCTGTGTTCGTGCCTTTTATAAGAAGGTGGCTCTCTGACTGGGTGAAATAAATGTCCAGTGAGAATGCCTGCCCACCCCTAGGCCTTCCAATCCTGTCCCCTGGCCTGCCCCTTTAAATGAGGATACCTGGGAAGAAGCCACCAAAGGCTGGGGTGGGGTTGGGGCGGGGCAGAGATGGGAATAAGCCACCTCTGGAAGCTATACTAGATCAGCCCAAGAGATCTGACTGAAGGGCTACCCAAAGCAGAACAGCTCATCTCCTCAACTGCTGGTCATTCAAAGACTGGCTAGTAACTTATCTCAGAACTTGGGCTATGTTAGTGAAGTATGTCAGGTCTATGAAGTTTAAGTGCACAGGACAAGGAGATCTTGGCAGTGAGCATGTCTGGCCTGCATCTCTGTCACTTTATTGATGTTCACCATCCTTGAAAACAGAGAGTCCATAATTCCAGTGGGTCCAGGAAGCATGCACGGAGCAGTCCCTCAGTCTCCTTTTCCTGAGAACCACAACTTGCTTTGTTTTTCACTTGACAAGTAAAATATGTATTTATGATTGGCGTCAAGATATTCGTATAGGTTTCTACACTGCAGGGCAACCAGATCAATACTATTTCATATACATTTACTTCTTCTTGCTGAAAGCCAGTGATAGCTACTCTTCTTTCAATGAAGCCATGGAGTGCAGAGAGAGGGCTGCAGATGCCTGGGAAGTGTGATGGTCACAGACCCCTGGAGCATCCTTTTCTAACAAGGCATCATACCTCTGAATTAATCAACTGCTATGCTAAAGACAAAAGCACAGACAGGAGTTTAGCCAGCAGCAGCTCCTTTCCTTTACAATCGTCCTGACTCATCTATAGGCTAAAAGCAGAGTGTGGGATGGGAACAGAGATGGGAGTAACTGAGTTACTTCTGCGAAGATCAGATGACACCACTATGTGTGGGTAACAGAAGCTAGGAGAGCAAATGCCATGATCCCAAGGGCACCACGTGCCAGTTAGCGTGTCCACTTTTGTGCCCAGGCCAGACACGTTGGTGTCTTTCTCACCTATTCCTAACTTTGGTTTTCTATTTTATGTGTTAAAGTATCTTGTCTGCACACATGTATATACACAGTGTGCATGCCTAGTGTTCATAGAAACCGGGAGAGGACATCAGACCCCATGGAACTGGAGTTTTGAGTGGATACGGAATTCTATGTGGGTGCTGTAAAATGAACCTGGGTCCTCTAGAGGAGCAGTCAGTGCTCTCTAATCTACTAAATCTCTTCTTCCCTGCCCCTTGCTTTTTGAGACAGGGTCTCTCACTGACCCTGGAGCTCCTATCTCTGTCTCCCCACTAGCCCCCAAGTGCTAGGAATACAGGTGTGTGTCACTGTAGCCAGCTCTTCACACAGGTTCTGAGGATGAAGTTCAGGTCCTTGTGCTTTCCCAACCAGACCATCTACCCAGATCTTACTGTTGCTTTTAAAAATGGCACTGGCATGGATTCTTCTAAGGTA
Organism: Hylomyscus alleni; assembly: GCA_019843855.1. Lineage (NCBI taxonomy): Eukaryota > Metazoa > Chordata > Mammalia > Rodentia > Muridae > Hylomyscus > Hylomyscus alleni. The sequence goes on from JADRCC010568785.1 coordinate 9,332, forward strand.
GTATACTTAAGGCTACTGAATGGTTCCTGTATGGGTGTTCACGATCGTAAACTTTGTTATGTGGCTTTTACCACACAAACACAAAAACCTCATAAGCAAATGAACTTGGCAAGGCAACACACACATACACAAGGGTAAAAATTCGATTTGATAATTTAAAAATCTCATGCTTTCTTTATATAGCACAGGATTCGACATAATTAAAAATACTATTATTACAAGTTAGCAAGGAGAGCTCGGGAGAGAGGAGCAAGCCCCTCCTTTCACGTGCTGCTGCTCCCTCTTCTGAGCTCTGCACAAAGGCTTGGCACTTCTTATGGAATGAAGGCTCCCACTGTGTGTGTGCCAGTTGTCTGAGTGGCAAAGAGACACTGAGTCTTCCCCCGAATGGATCAGTCGGACAGCCCTTTGAATAAAGACTGACAGCATTAGCCCCAAATGCCAGGGGAAGATTCCTTCAAGATTCAGGGACCTTGTATGCATGAACCCCATTGTTCCTACAACAATAGATGGATGAAGGGTCCCAGCAGTAATTCACTGGCCTTACAGGGCTCATGAGGCAGAGAGGGGGCCCAGAGATCCATTTGTGATGGGTAGAGGGCAGTGTGGCTCTCAAATACCTGAAGACTATCCAGGAAGGACCCCAAGGGCTAGCCAAATACTTAGTCTTACTCCTGACTTTCCAGGGAGTGCCTCAGCCTTGGCAGCCTGCCTTTAGTCTTTACAATTACATTGATATACTCTAAATCCTGGCATGATAAGCCCAAGACAGGAAGAATAGCCAACACAGTCCTGGAGAACCTGGCCAACTTTTGTGCATCCTTCCTGGGGTCTCACACCCTCTCCACTCTCAAATTTCCACCCAGGGCACCTGGGTCTCTCATGCCTCAAGTTTGCTGGGATCTGTGTGTGTTCATCCATCTAACAGGAAACAGTACAATATTCAAGGAGTATGCTACATGTTGTGTAGAAGTGGATTATGGGAACTGGAGGGCTGCACAGAAAGTAGGCTGCAAGGGCCACAGAAAGTATGCTGAGCCTGTGGGTCACACTCACCCATTCTTGGACAACGTTTCTTTCTAGGAATCAACAACCAAGGAGTCTTGAATTTAGGGATTCTTGGGAAGAAGGCCTGGGCTGTACCAAACAGATGGTACTATCAGACCACAAGAGGAGATGGCAGTTTGATGGTTGAGTTAGATTGTCAGTTTGATAGGATTTAGAGTCGCCATGGAAACAAACCTCTGGCCATGTCCATCAGGAAGTTTCTAGGTGTTATTAGAGGTGGGAAGGTCTACTCTGAATGTGGGTGGCACTGTCCCAGGGGTTGGGGTCTTCGATTGAAGTAAAAAGGAGAAAGTAGGCTGAGTACTAGCGTTTATCTGTCTCTGCCTTCCTGACTGCAGATGCAACTATGTCTGCTGCCTACCGCTCCAGCTGCCTAGGCGAACTGGACCCTCAAACTCTGAGCCAAAACCAATCCTAACTTCTTTAAGTTGCTTTTACCTGATGTCTCACAGCAGAGGCAGGAGAAGTAACGAACACACATGGAGAAAGAACGTTTCAGATCGGGGCAGGGGACCTAGACTGGCAAATCGGCCAAACGCAGTGTGTAAATTAGGTTAGACCCTGAATCAAACCAAGCTTCATCCGTTAGAAGACTCGGGAACAAACCCGAGTCTGGATTTTGAGTGGAATGCTGTTGAGTTTATGTTTACCCGCTGTTGGGAGAGATTTCTAAGCGACTTAATAGGACACAAACCAGCTTTACAAATATGTAGACCTCTTTAAGGGAGATAGCAAAGGGAACAGGAGGTGAGATCAGCTAGTCCCAGTGTGTTTTCTTTAACAAGAAAGCTGAAGTGTAAAAACAACCTAAGACAGGAACATGTGGATGCACTACATGTGGATGTTACGCAGACATTATATGGTCTAAGCAATTAGTTTCATACAAGCACAGAAATAGCAATAAAGAAATACAGATGAACCAATAATAGTCAGGTAAGATGCTCACTTAGAACCGAGAGCCGAAGATGTGGCTCAGACAGTACAGTGCTTTCCCACCATGCATGAAGCCCTGTGTCCCATCCCCAGCACCACATACAGTGAGCGTGGTGGTACAAGCCTGTAATCTCAACAAGTAGGGGTTTCTGCATTTAAGAGGATCAGAAGGTTAAAACCATTCTCAGGATATACAGTAATAAGTTCAGGGCTAGCCTCAGCTAAATGAGACTTTCTCTCCAACGAAAGTAAGTTCTTTGCTTTTTCTTTGCTACACAGGGACTTATTAACATAGATGTGCATGTATATGTATGTATTATGTACATACTATGTATGTATTATGTATGAATGAATTCATTTTATTTTATCAATGTTTATCAAACATTGGGTCTCACACACGCTAAGCAAATACTCATTCACTAAGGTATACAGTAGTCTTTAGTCTCCTTTATAACCTGTGGTATAGTCGTGGAAGATCATTTTCATAAAATAGAAAGTGTTCAGAGATATCATATAATGAACACGGAGACACATCCATTCCCGGTTAAGTGGTGGCCCCAGGGGTCCAGCTGAGGTTTCGATGGCTCTAAACACCAGCAGAACTGTTTCCGTAAAGCGTCTGTCTTAAACTCAATGGGTGAGAGGAGGAAGGTGAACATAGGCAGTTTGCTCTTAAGCCTGCAGTTTGGAACCGACTGCCTCAATCTGATGTGGTTCATATATCCAAGTAGATCAGCCCTGGGAGGTCCAGGTTTGTTCCTAGAGAACAAACCAAATCCTGTGATCGCCATGACTCTC
>JADRCC010568803.1:0-20395 GCA_019843855.1 Hylomyscus alleni
TTTTTTTTTTTTTTTTTTTGAGAACAGCTCTCTGTTTTTGTTTTAGAATGGAAGGGAGCCCTATGATGATCACCTAACTCTCATCAGACAATTTGACCTGAGAGTTCTCTCTTTCTCTCTCTCTCCCTTTCTCCCTCCCCCTCTCTCTCCTATGTCTATGTGTGTGTGTGTGTGTGTGCGCGCATGCACACACATGTGTGTCTGTGGATATTTTCAATTCTTTTGTTTTAGCGACTGTTAATGAACGGAGCTTAAACAGTCAGTGTATAAAGTCAGCCTAATTCAGTTTCTGAACAAAAAAAACAAAACTATTTTTTATCATCCTGGGTGAGAAGGGATATAGAATCAGGTGTGTGGTTTACTGTTAGCCTTTTAGGGACAAAAGCAGCCAGCTTGCTGCAGCAGCCATTACTTCTAGACAACCGAGTCCCTTGCTCCTGGTTCATGAACCCTGCACACAGCTCTTGTACTTGCTGCACACAGCTTAATGGAGAAATCCCTTTTGCACACAGGAGAGAAGAAACTGGAAGGAAATACTGTCTGCTTTCTCTTTCATTACGAGTGGCCAAGAAAATATCTAGGATATAATAAATATGAATCAATAAAAAACAAGCAGATAATCTTTCAGATTTTAGATGAACATAAAGGAGCTTGCCTAGTGTTTAATAATATGTCTTATCATTTAAACAAAATAAGGATACTCTCTTCAGTGGCAGAGCTAGCAGCGTGACAAAGAAGTAAGACTACTCCCTCTTGTGGTTCTTGGGGAAAAAATAATCCCTGTAACTAGAACATATTGAGAAAACAAAATACCGACTCAAGATAATGGATAATAGCAGTGTACAGGGTTTCTCTCTCAATCGATTTCGGCTGTGCTGGCATGGACCCTCAGGGGAATATGAGCTTTGTATTGTGACTTGTGGGAACCAAGATTGTCACATGAGTAAAGGACTCGCCAACCTGGGTTGCAAAAGGCTGTTACTTACTTGTTTGTTGTTTGTTTGTTTGTTTAAATTCTTCATGAAGAGTAAAACAAAAAAGTATTTGTTAGCTAATGTCTTCTTCTATTCAGTCTCACCTGGCTCCCCCCCCCCCCAGTCGCCTCTTCTGGCTCACTGAGACAGTGTGAGGGACTTCAGAGGGAGCACATTCAGTGTTCATTAACACACTGTCTCTGAGTCGCATGCCTTGCCATTTTCTCCTGCCTGTCTGGGAGGTCACTTTGCAGCTTTGCTTTTCTCAAAGGGTGGGTGGCTGCAAGAGCTAGAAATAGGACTCTACTCATTTCTTAGGAGGGGGAATAGAATGACGCCACAACCAGAAGTCACTACTCAGCCAGGTCAGCGGTGATTCCGTGTGCCACTGTGGTCTCATTTCTGATGACTGATGTGTCTTGCCTTTTTGCTTCTAGTGCTTCACCTTAGAAACGTCGTTCCCCTCACCCCCACCATACTGAGGGTTGACATCGGTGTGTGAACCAGTAGATCTCCAAATCCGGTTTTCTCTCTCTGGCTTTCTAGTTAGAATGTAATGTTGTTCTGGTTTGACCAGGAAAGCCCTGGAGTGTGCTGACCTCTCGTGATCTGTCTGGTTTGAGATCTGTTGCCTTTACCTTGTGTCAGTGGAGATTTTAATAATTTTAATTTCATCATCCATAAAATACAGCATTATGAACACTGGAGGCAATTTACTGAAAAATTTAAGTATTTTATCAAAAATGCCACATTCTTATTTATTTATTTATTTATTTATTTATTTATTTATTTATTTTATTTTATTTTATTTTATTTTTTTGAGACAGGGTTTCTCTGTGTAGCCCTGGCTATCCTGGAACTCACTCTGTAGACCAGGCTGGCCTTGAACTCAGAAATCCACCTGCCTCTGTCTCCCAAGTGCTGGAATTTAAAGGTGTGTGCCACCATTTCCCAGCAACACCACATTCTTAAAAGAAAATACCTGTGACATGTTATTGGACTCAAAGAGACTGATTCAAGTGTATGGAGATGTACCAACACAATAACTTTATCTTTATGGAATGATGTTCAAGTAATCAATATAAATGTCAAAGAATGTTTTTTTTCTTAATGGTATTTTGTTTTTAGTAAGCATTTTATTTTTGAAACAATTTATCTGGAGTCAAACAATTCTGCCTCTGGTTAATAAATTCATAATTTAAATACATACAACTCATGATTTTAAGTATGCCTTGCATTTTCAACTTTATCTGAGATTTATACTAACTGGTCCACAGGATGATTGCCCTTATTGAATCCCTGGATCTCAATCTATTTTGACAGAGCCTTAGCCATCATCATCATGTGACTCCAAGGGCCCAGGAAGCTCTGTATCAGGACCTCCTACAGTCTCAGGCTCTCCAAATGCCCCAATTGAAGAAGCAAATGTTAACTGCTGAGCGACCTCTCCAGCCTCCTGCTCTTTGAATTCTAAGGAAGTACTGAATATGTTAGTTGAAAAAAATTCTATGACCCTCCACTATCTGCTGCTCTGGTGGAAGACAGCAGTTTGGTTCTCAGTACTCACATATGAAACTCACAAGTGCCTGTAACTCCAGCTCCCACCCACAACACACACCCCCTCCCCCTGGACACACGCTAAAATCACAAGGTGGGAAAACATAATCCACTTCTGTTCCTACTCAAGTTGAAAAAGCAAGCGTTGTTTTGCTCTTTTGCTCCCTTAGAAGCCTTGGGCTCCCTGATCTTACTGGGTTTCCTGACCCTCCTGATATCACAAAGTAGGTTCTAGATTACATTGGACTGAATATGATATTATAAACTGGAGTCCATTATGACTCCATATCCAGTCAGGCTAAGGAATCATAAAAAAATAAGAGCAATGGAATTTTAAAATTTCATTTTTATTTTTTCTCATTGATATATATATTCATTCCACATGGTACCAAACAATATAAGGACATTTTCATACATGTATATAATGGACTTGTAGTATATTCTACTCCCTTACCCCACTGCCTGTTAGTCCCTCAGCTCTTCCAGATAATTTTGAAAAACATTGGAATCTGAACACTGGCCTATGAAGCCACCCAATTCCATCCTCCTATTTGGCCAGGGGAGGGAGCAGCCACGGACCTGGAACTAATGCCTCATTGCTGTAGTTCGCATGGTGGTGGCTCCCAGAGTTTGTGGGGACAATTTTGTGCACTGCTCCATACAGAGCTTTCAGTTACTCTTAAACAACCATAATTACTCCACTCTTCCCTTACTTTCAAAACATTTCTTTACTTTGGCAGTAAAGACCTTTTAGGCCACTGGAATTTGTTGCTTTATTTCCCTGGTCCTCAATAATACTGATATCAGCCTTTAGGCAAAATTATAGTATGTATGGCCTAGAAAGCTGCTGCAGCCAATGGTTAGGCAAGCCTCCAAGAGGATCATGGGAAAATTAGTTGATAGACTGAGGGTCTCAGTTCCTTGGTTCCTCCTTGACTCTTAAACAGAAGGTACTGCCATGTCTTGGCCACAAGGACCTTTACAAAGGGCAAGGGCTCTATAATACTGCACTTTGTGAGCATGTGTGAGTCCATGAATTTGATCTTTATCACCACAACAAACAAGCACACTAAAAAAGGAGATGAGCTGAGAAATCAGCAGAGGTAGTTGGCAAAGTGAAGGTGATATAAATAAACAAAAAACCTTAACCAAAGAAGCTCTGTGAGCTCAGTGTTTTCACTGAAATTGAGAAAGAAGTGGAAATTACACAAGGACTAGCAGGAGGCAGAAATCACTGGGGTTGACTTAAAGACTGTCAATGCCCAAGACCCAAGACCCAAGAAATGCACCTGTATTAATGATGGTGATCCAAACCTCCACTTTAATATGATCGACTTGTGTTGTTACTTAAATCTATTTCCCATTCACTTCATACCCTCTATGTCATAACAATGAGAACTGTGAGCCACAGGGGACATAGCCAAGGAGAGATCTTAAGTTGAAGAACCTGGATAGCCACACACTTAATCCTGAAATGAAGAAATTATGAGATAGTAGAAACACATTGTTCTTTTTTTTAATTTAAAGATTTTTAGATTTTTTTTTAATGTGTTGAGCAGTTTGCTTGAATGTATGTGGACCACATGCATGCCTGTTGCCTTGGGAAACCGGAAGGAGATATCAGGTCCTCTGCAAAGGGATGAGGACCTGGAGTGGGATATGAGCTGCCATTTGGGTGCTGGAAATTGAATTCTGACTCTTTGTAAGAGCAGGAAGTGTTCTTGATCATTGATCGATCTTTCTAGCCCTCTCATGTGTTGTCCTAGCCACCTAGTCTTACATAATATATTGCACAGCAATAGTAAGTCCATCTTATCTCCAGCTCTCTATTCATTGTAGATCTCAATGCATTAGGATGAAGACTGACCCTAAATGAGGCTGTCTAGTAGATTAAAAAATCAAACATCTAAAGCTCAAGAAAATCAGGATGATTTATTAAGTGGTAATAATTAAAATTTTTATATTTAAAAAGTAACAAACACAAAATTCTCAGGGTAGTCACTGGCACAAAAATAGGAAAATTTTGTAAATTCTTCACACATATTTTATGATGTAATGGTTTATAGTAATTATTATAGCTAGGGGCACTGTATCTTTTTAATACCTAGGGATTCTAAAAGTTTTAATTTGACTTCAGGCTCAGGTATACTAGAGTAAACTTAAAATTGCCATGTGGTTGATGGGAAACAATGACTATGAAATACAGAAGTGAAGAGCAAGAATGAGCAGGATCCTTGAGCCTCTGGTCCTGGTGTAGATCTCTCCCTTGAAAGGAAGGAATGAAGACGTTAGATAAAGTGGAAGGAACCTCAATCTCTGGTGAAGATCTAACAAGTCTTGGCCAACCCAACACGTGGGCCTCCAGCTTTCATCTCAGAAGTCTTTTTTAGGCACGCATGACTAATTACAAAATGCTCAGTTGTTGACTAAAGGCACTCAAAAACACAGCTTTAGCTAAAATGCCAAAGTAGTTTCATGGAGGTGCTAATATTTACATTTTTTGATGATTTAATTTTGTTTTATTCTCTTTTTTAATTTTTTTTATTTTGTAATTTTAATTGGACACTTTATTTGTTTACATTTCAAATGTTATCCCCTTTCCTGATTTCCCCTCTGCAAACCCGTATCCCATCCCCCCTTACCTTGCTTCTATGAGAGTGCTCCCCCACCCACCCAACCACCCACCCACTCCTGCCTCACCACCCTAGCATTTCTCTGCACTGGAGAATCAACCCTTCTCTTCCATTGGACCAAGGGCCTTCTCTTCCATTGATGCCAGATAAGGCCCCTTCAACTCCTTCAGTCCTTCCCCTAACTCCTCCATTGGGGTTCCCGTACTCAGTCCAATGGTTGGCTTGGAGCATCTGCATCTGTACTAGTCAGGATCTGGCAGAGCCTCTCAGGAGACAGCTGTGTCAGGTTCCTGTCAGCAAGCACTTCTTGACATCAGCAATAGTGTCTGGGTTTGGTGTCTGCATATGGGATGGATCCCCAGGTGGGGCAGTCTCTGGGTGGCCTTTCTTTCAGTCTCTGTTCCACTCTTTGTCCCTGTATTTCCTTTAGACAGGAGCAATTTATGAGTTAAAATTTTGAACATGTGTGGGTGGCCCTCAACCGGAGGGCCATGCCTAAAGTCTGGATATGGTCTCCACAGGTTCTCCCTCCCCTTTGTTGGATATTTCAGCTAATGTCATCTCTATAGGGGTCCTGGGAGGCTCTTTCTTTCCTGGCATCTTGGACTTTCTGGTTGCTACCCCCAGTTTCCCATCCCCCATTGCTACACACTTCTGTTCAATTTCCTGACCCTCTGTACAACTCTTCCCTCTCCCCCCATACCGGATTCTGCTCCCTCTTTTCCACTCCCCCTCTTTTCTTCCTCCCAGTTCCCTCTCATCCTCCACTTTCCTTGATTATTTTGTTCCCCCTTCTAAGTTGGACCGAAGCATCTGCTCTTTGGTCTTCCTTCCTCTTGAGCTTCATGTGGTCCGTGAGTTGTATCGAGGGTATTCCATGCTCTTTGCCTAATATCCACTTATCAGTGAATATATACCATGTGTATTCTTTTGTGATGGAGTTACCTCACTCAGGATGATATTTTCTAGATCCATCCATTTGTTGGTGAATATGTTTACATTTTTTAAGTGGGAGACATGAACTGTGCACCTCCATGGCTATCCAACAGGACCCCATGTTGAAGATCCTCTTCTTTTGTTTGGTGTGTTCTGTTGCTTATCCCTGAAAACTTAATGTATTGGTTACTTTTATGTTTCTGTGGTTGAAAGAGAGAGGGAGGAAAGAAGGAAGTAGGGAAGGAAGGAAAGAAAGGGAAGGGAAAGGAAAGTAAGAAGAAATAAAGCAGCCTACCTATAGACAAAAGCAACTTATGGAAGAGTTTATTTTGACTTATAGTTCCAGAAAGATCCAAGTTCATCCTCCTGGGGGTGGGGAGATGCATGGCAGCCATCAGACAGTCAGGAAGCTCAAAATCACATCTTCAATCACATATATGATACAGAGAACAAACAGGAAGTGGAACATAGCTATAAACTCTCAGAGACGGCTCCCAGTGACAGACTTTCTCCAGTGAGGCTGCATCTCCTAGAGTTTCAATAAGATCTCCCAGACAGCCTTAACAACTGTGGATCATATGTTCAAATACGTGGAGGAGACTTTTATTCAAACCACCATAGCCATACTTACCTTGCATTTTATGGTTTCCCTGGTGGTTTGGCTTTCATGGCTTTTCTGCCTTTTCATGATTTAATTTCACCTATAGCATTGATTTGTCATTTAAGGCCCCATGGTAACACATACATTTTCTCTCACTTATTACGTATTACAGCTGTAAATTCTTAGGAGAGAAAATTCTGTAATTATATTACTTTTTTATTGTTGTGATAAACCCCATCACCAAGTCAATTTAAAAAAAGAAAGAAAGAAAAAAAAGAGGGCGTTTAATGAGGCTCCCAGTTCCAGAGGGTTAGAGTCTAAGAGGACAGAGATGAGATAGCCAGCAGGGTGGGGCAGACACAACTTAAAGAAGCTTAAAGCTCACATTTTAAACCACAAACAGAAAACAGAGAACACTCTGAGAATGGAGTGAGACTTTTGAAATTTCCAAGCTTGCCTGCCCCAGTGACACACATCTTCTAATAAGGCCACCTCCCTAATCCTTCCCAAACAGTTCCACAAAAAGGAGACCAAGTATTCAAACATATGAACCTATGGAGGTCATTCTTGTTCAAACCACCAATGAGGTAACCACATTTCAGCTATCATAAATGAGGAAAGAGCTACCGTGTACAGAGGAATGGGTAATTTGCTAACCTAATTTTCTAATCTCTGCAGTTCAACACAGTAAGTTATTTAATTTACAAACTCTTATGCAGATTTTGGTGTACATCCTTGAATAGCTCTCCTCCCCTTCCTTCTGTCACTTATGGCTCTGATAGATTCACCAGGGATCTCTGACATCACACACATAGATAGATAGTGTCAAGAACTACCTTTGACTTGTAGAGATACTTCCAATCATTTTATACTGGTAAAAACTAGTCATATGTCCTGTAAAAAAAAAATGGTCTAGGAAACAATAGTTTATAGTTCTGTGCCCAGAAAGACAGAAAAGTATTGCTAAGTATTTAGCCAATTTTTTCATCAACTACTTTTTTGATCATTAAGCATCTCTTTCATGTTTCACTTTGTTCATATTATATAATCATCCTGTTCTCAGGAGGGAATTCCAAGACACTATCAAGTCTATGACTCTCTAAATTAAGCTCTAGGATTTTTAACTGACGGATCATTTTCTCCTTTAGTCTTGGACCAGTAGACAGTGAACAAAAAAAGACAGGTTGTTAGTTTGTTACTCTTCACTCCCCAAACTCATAACAAGAATAGACAATCCCATGCTGTCTTTGTTTGAAAAAAAAATGGCAGAAAGGAAGACACTAGAAAATCATTAGACTGTGGCATTTATAGAATCCCACTGAAACCACACTGTGAAAGGAAGTCATTAGATGGAGCCAATTTTTATTGTTCGTGTATCTTCCTTGTCGATTGCTTTTGGCAGTCCCTATGAGTTGATTCTTCGCAGTTTATTGTTCTCCATGGATTCCTCTGACCTGGATATTAGGAGTAAGCTCTCTCTAGCTATGAAACACCTTTAAGAATATTACCTACTCATGGAAATTGAAAACCCAAGCTCTGTGTAAGTTTCAAACTTTCCTAACTCAGAGAACATATTTAACTTAAAAACATATTTCTCTTAAAAAAAAAAAAAAACCTGGCACCTTCCTTCTTGCTCATTTTGTCTCATTTCCACATGCCTACTAAAATATAAAGACTGCCCCCCCCCACCTTAGATTCAGTTCTTTTTTTTTTTTTCCAATCCTCCATTGCCTTAACTTAGTTTAGTGGTAACCTTGGAGCTGTCAGTATAGAGTAGGGAAACCACATCCTAGATATGACTTTCTACTCAAAGCCTGAGTCATTTGGTCCCACAGGGCTCTAGGCTTCCTCTCTATTGAGATCTAATCTTCTTATGATCTAGAAGACAAGACCAGTTGACTTTCTTCCTTCAGGAAGCCTTGGGTTTTCTTTACTTTCCTGTTTCTTTTCATTTTCTTTTTCTAAACTTTGAACAGCCACTTTTTGATCTCAGTTAGCAACAATCAATAAACATTATCAATCTTCTCTTTCCTAACTCTTCCTTTAAGTTTGCATGCTAAACAGGTTTAGTAGAAGATGTCTGCCTCTTAAATAATGACAGATTTCCCAGGTCCTGCTGCAGTGTAGATGAGAGTTGGCTTCTCAAAGCTGAGTCCTTATTCTCATTTCTAAACTGCCAAACTACAGGAACATCTACCATACTGATCTACGAAAGAGAATAATTAAGGGAACCCATGAACTGCATATCTAGTGCAAAAAGAAGAAAAGTGTTATTTTTACTTTACTGCTGAAGAAATTGAAGTTTAGAGTCTGGGCATATTGTGGTCAGGCTGGCAAGATGGCTCAGTGGGTCAAGGTGCTTGCTACCAAGCCTAATGACCCAAGTTACATCTCTCTCTTGCACCCATTTGGTGGAAGAAGAAAACACACTCTCCTTTGACATCTCCATGTGCACATACTAGCACGGGTGTCCACATACATATTCGCATATAGACACATTAATTAAATAAACTTTTAAAAGAAAAAATTGCCTATGGTCAGAAGAATATAATTAAGCACCAAATACAAATTCACTTGACTTCAAGTCCCTGCATTCACAATTCCATCTCAATGTTCTTAACAGTTTTCAGAAATCAAACTTACAGCTCACTTGTTTCTTTCTCTATGGTTAACAGAAACTAAATTTTACATGATGGGATGCTATCTCTTACTTGAACCAAATCATAATACTTTCAAGAAGTCATGGGTAAGTAAATATATGGGAAGGATTTATATGCTTGTCTGTCAATAATTTATATTTGATTTTCTTCTTATGAATGTTTGTTTTATTACCTTAGTTACTTACAGAAAGAAATAGTCTTTCTTTTTCCTCACAGGTCCAAGGTTTTCTTCTTCCCACTCTTGATTTTTTTTCACTCTTTCCCTCAGTCTCCCCTCCTCCATGTAAGGCTAGAAACAGAACTATACAAGGCACTATGTCATCTTTCCTTGGTTGAATATAGACATCTAACCTAGTTCTTAGAATCCTTCAGGGATGGAAAAATATAAGCCCGGAAGATTTATATGTGTATACTTTTCTCCCCTGTAAGTAAATTGAGAGTCATAACAGAAAAATAAAAATCTGAAATTAAATTCCACATTGTTTTTGTTGATCTAGTTTATCAATAGTTCATTAATGGTTGGTTTAATGGGATTCCTTAGTTAGGGTTTCTATTGCTAGGATGAAACACCATGACCAAAAAGCATGTTGAGGAGGAAATATGGCGCATATTTACGTATCACTGTTCATCACTGAAGGACATCAGGACAGGAAATCAAACAAGGTAGGAACCTGGAAACAGGAGCTGATACAGAGGCCATGGAGGGATGCTGCTTACTGGTTTGTTTCTTATGACCTGCTCAGCTTGCTTTCCTATAGATCTCAGGGCCACCAGCCTAAAGATAGCACCATCCACAAAGAGCTCAGTTCTCCCTCATCAAATAAAGACAAAGCGTAGAGCAGAGACTGAAGGAAAGGCTATCCAGAGACTGCCCCACCTGGAGATCCATCCCATATATAGTCACTAAACCTGGTCGATATTGTGGATGCCAAAAAGAGCTTGATGACCGAAGCCTGATATGGCTGTCTCCTGAGAGGGTCTGCCAGAGCCTGACAAGTACAGAGGTGGATACTCACAGACAACCATTGGACTGAGTGCTGGGTTTCAGATGGAGGAGATGGAGACTCCCTGGAGCTCCCAGGGACTGGAACACCAACCAAAGAATACACATGGAGGGACCCATGGTTCAGGCCACATATGTGGCAGAGGATGGCCTTGTTGGACATCAGTGGGAGGAGAGGCCCTTGGACCCGAGGGTATTGGATGCACCAGTGTAGGGGAATGCCAGGTAGGGACGATGGGAGTGGGTGAGTGGGTAGGGGAGCACCTTCATAGAGGCAGGGGAGGGGAATGGCACAGGGGGTTTCCAAAGGGGAGACCTGGGAAGGGGGAAACATTTGAAATGTAAATAAAGAAAATATCCCCCCCCAAAAAAAAGAAAGAAAGAAAAAAGAAAAAAAAAAGAAGAAAAATGCCTTATAACCAGATCTGATATGGATTTTTTCAATTGAGGGTCCCTCGTTTCAGAGAACTTTAGCTTGTGTCATGTTGACATAAAACTATCCAGCACATGGGGAAATTACCTAAAATATAATATACTAAGTAAATCACTTGGCTGTTTTCCTTTTTTAAATAAAGAATCAGAAGTCAAAAGATATAACTTTTTAATAGATAGACATACACATCTGAAGTACAGATCATAGACTGAAGGAAAATCTCATGTTTTTCTCTGCTTGGTTACTAGAACTAAGTCCTTTTTGGAGTAATTTATAAGGGTGATTCCAAATGATATAAATTTTCAGCAATTAAAGATTGGTTGGCATAACTGAGCTTGTGTTCTTACATTTGTGTTGGGCTTTTTTCATAGTTCAATCACAACACATAGTTGGACTACCTATGTGTCCACAGCCAACTTCATAACTGTGTTATTCAGATTCTCCATCACTGTGACAAATAATTGACAGAAATCACTTAGAGAAGGAAGAAATTATTTTGATATGTGGTTTCTGTCAATCACAGCTGGGAGGGCATAGTGGAGCAAAGCAGATCACCTGATGGTAGGTAGGGGAGAGCGGAAAAAAGTCAGGGAGAGACAGAGGCAGAGACAGAGAGCTATGGGTGTGGGTCAGGGAAGACCTAGTAAAGGCTCTGTCGGGGTTTTGCAACATTTAGATTACCAGCTATAGCATGGCACTACCATGCCATGGCTAGTCCTTTTCCCACTTTGTTGGTTATCAAGAACCAGGGAGGCAGATTGGCTCCGAACCCAGTGACATCACACACAGGTGACAGAGTCCTGCACATCTGCAGCTATGGCAACCGCCATACATTCCGAGAATCCATTTAGCTCACCTCCCACCTCTACCTATGAGCAGCTACATCACTATCCAAATAAAAGGAAGACCCCTCTGACCTCTCCCTCTCTCTTCTCCCCCTCCTCTTCACTGCCACCTTTGCCCTCTTCCCCCCACAATAAACCTCTTCCACGTGGAACTGCTTTGGCCTGGCGTGGTCTGTCCAGATGCAAGCCACGGTTCTAACACAGCACACGTTGCTCATCCTTTTTGGGCAATGCCTAGAGGTGTGCTTGAGTAATCTCTTCGAGGTTTCCCAGTCCAATCAAATTGACAATCCAGATTAGCAATCACACTTCCCAGAATGCATGTTTTATTCCTGCTTGGATTCTCCTACTTTCCATTCTATACATAAATAAATGAATCCTCATATTTTATCAGACTTGGGGTTTACAGACCATTTTGCAGACTGAATACTGATTATTTTTCTACTTGTCTTTTTTTGGGAAAATGTGTTGGATTGAGTGGAAATTTGTTCTTACCCTTACCAAGCACAGAAAAGGAGGGTTATCCTTTGAGGAAACTCATAAACCAGGGACACATAAATCCTCATTTGTTTCCATCTACAGGTCAGACATTTAGCCACAAGCAGGAAGCAGATTTTCTGAGAGAGCAGAAGTTAAATGTACACAGTGTTCAAATGGACACAAGCCTGCAGTTTCTACAGCAAACTATGTAAATGTGGTAAGAAAACAGATTCAACAATAAACTAGAA
The DNA here is from genome assembly GCA_019843855.1 of Hylomyscus alleni. NCBI lineage: Eukaryota > Metazoa > Chordata > Mammalia > Rodentia > Muridae > Hylomyscus > Hylomyscus alleni. The sequence goes on from JADRCC010568803.1 coordinate 12,371, forward strand.
TTCAGACACACACGCCTGGGCATGCCTAGTGAACTGGTAAGGGTACTTCCCCGAAGACCATTTTCTGTGAAACTGATATTTCTAAAGAGTTTGACCCCAGGGTCAAAACCTTGTTTATATCTATGTGGATGGGATTATGAAAATTGCTCAAATTTGCACTTTCAATTGAATTGTATTTATAGTGCCATTAGATTTCAGCTTAAATCCTATGGAAAGCAAAGAATCTGTACACACACATGCACACACACACACACACACACACACACACACACACACACACACCATGCTCCAAGACCTGACTTTCTAAAAAGTTTTAAGTGTAAATTTATAAATAATGTTTTACTCTAGTGGGGAAAAGAGAATGCCAGACACTACCCCAATAACGATTATGTGGAAGAGTCTAACAATGCCCCCCAACCCCAAGACTTTTGACTCTTTGTTCTCTATTGAAAATTAATCTAGACACATTTTTTTAAAGGAATTTCAAAGATATAATTAAAGTTAAGTGGCCATAAAATACAGTGATTATTTGGGTAATCGTAACCCAATCAGATGAACCCCTTGAAGTGGAGGGGAGGCTGTTTGTAGATGGAATGGAAGAGGAAATTAGAGATTCAAAGCTTAGGGGGATTTGCTGCACTGTTTCTTGGATGGGAAAGGAAGAGGTCTTGTTCCAAAAGACTGCAGGTGGCCTAAAGAGCTGAGAGTGGTCCCCGGCTGACAGCCAAAAAGGGAAATATGGACCTCAGATCATATTTGGCAACAATCTGAATAAGTAGATTCTTTTTATAAAGTCCAGCCTAGTGGCTCCTCGATTTCAGGTCTCAGAGAGCCTATGCAGAGAGCTCATTCGACTTACAAACTTGATCTACAGAAGTGAGAGATAACTAATTTGTGAGGTATCCCATGTGCAATACTTTGCTGTGTGACAGCAGAAACCCAATACTGTAACAGAATACGGTGTAGGTTTGTGTACTGTGGGCCTCAGGTTGCAGGTGTGGTGGGAGGGCTAGGCACCCAGAGATCTTGTGGGATGTAGTAGGTTCCCAGTGTTGAATAGTGAAGAATAGTCAGAAAAGACATGGGAAACTTGGGGAGACATACAGTTGTTACAGTTAATGAGTCATGAGAATCTGCTGGCTGATGAAGTCCAGAAAAAGCGATTGTCCCACTTCATAAAGTCTAAATCTTCTAGTTTACATTTTAATCTTCTAGTATCCACTTTATCTACCAAAAGGAATGCCGCACTTTTGCTGCCTTCCTTGCCTCTTTCAATGTTTAAATTCTCTCTTGACTTCTTCATAGGTCCTGACCCTCCCCAACCCCTCCCTCCCTTTCTTTTTAAACAAGAGAATGACTTAGTAAATATATTCTTGGTGATCTAGAGAGCAAAAAAAAGTCTCTTCTTTATTATTAAATCGTTGTTACTGAGATAAAATAGCAACGCATTCTTGAGAGACAGGTCATCTCATTAGAATTATGTGTCTTTACCATGCCCTTCCTGTTAAAGAAGAATGAATAAACATATTCTATTGGTCTTTTTAACTAGAGAAACTTGGTAAAGCTTGGGAGAGTGTGGAGTCACCATCTTCAAAGCCAGGATATAGATTAGTACAGAGATGACCCCAGGACAACTGCAGTATAATTTTATTTCTGTATTGGGTTTCGTAGTATAGCTTTACTGAAGTGCTGGCAAAAAACAGCTCTGCATGGATCTCCTGCGTTTCTGCACATCTTCTTCACAGACATGTTTACAGCGTTGTCCTGGAGTGTCTTTTCAAGTGTGTTTACATGGTTAACAGATTCAGAAGATAAAGGCCGGGTCTGGGTACCAGATAAAGGGGAGATGGGCTTGCCGTCCAGCATAGTAAAGATAAGACTTTTTTCCCAGACCCAAACCCAGGCTGGTTTGAGAGCATTTTCCTTTAACAGTGTGGTGATTCTTAAGCTCAGGGTGTCTCACTCAGCTGTAATACAAACCCTGTGTGTAAAGGATTGCCAGAATGTTCTGCTTTTCTAAGATTTGATTATTCTAGCAAAAAGTGCTGAAGACGAGGAAAAGCCCCCAGTCTTGGGGAAATGGCGAAGGCAGTCACCAAGGCAGTGGCCAAAGGCACTACTGTAGCTAGCCATGTAATCTTTTTTTTTATTGGTTATTTTATTTATTTACATTTCAAATGTTATCCTCCTTTTCTTGTTTTCCCTCCACAACCCCCCGATCTAATCCCCCCTGCTCTTATGAGGGTGATCCCCCACCCACTCACTTATTCCCGCCTCACAGCCCTAGCATTCTCCTAAGCTGGAGCATTGAGTCTCCACAGGACCAAAGGCCTCTTCTCCCACTGATGCCCAACAAGGCCATCCTCAGCTACATACGTAGCTGGAGCTGTGGGTACCTCCATATGTTCTCCTTGGTTGGTGGTTCAGTCCCTGGGAGCTCTGGGGACTTCTGGTTGATTGATATTGTTGTTCTTCCAATGGGGTTACAAATACCTTCAGCTCCTTCAATCCTTCCTCTGACTCCATTGCGGTCCCTGTGCTCAGTCTGATGTTTGGCTGCATACATTGGCATCTGTGTTGTTCAGGCTGTGGCAAAGCCTCTCAGAGGACAGCTATATCAGGCTCCTGTTAGCAAGCATTTCTAGTCATCAGCAACAGCATCTGGGTTTGGTGTCTGCATGTGGGATGGATCCTCAGGTGGGGCAGCCTCTGCATGGCCTTTCCTTCAGTCTCTGCTCTACTATTTGTCCCTGCATTTCCTTTAGACAGGAACAATTCTGGGTTAAAATTTTGAAGATGGGCGGGTGGCCCCATCCCTCAACCAGGGGCAGTGCCTAACCTCTGGATATGCTCTCTACAGGTTCTCCCTCCCCTTTGTTGGGTATTTCAGTTAATGCCATCCCCATGTGGTCCTGGGAACCTCTTGCTTCCCTGGCATCTGAGACTTTCTAGTGACTCCGCCCTGTTCCCAATCCCTCCTGACCCTCTGCACTACTCCCCTGCCCCATCTCCTCCCACACCTGACCCTGCCCCCTTCTCCCTCCCAAGTCTCTCACTCGCTCTACCTCTTGTGGTTATTTTGATCCCCCTTCTGAGTAGGACTGCCACACCCACACTTTGGTCTTCCTTCTTCTTGAGCTTCATGTGGTTTGTGAATTGTATCCTGGTTATTTGGAGATTTTAGGCTAATATCCACTTATCAGTGAGTACATACCGTATGTGTTCTTTTGTGATTGGTTTACCTCATTCAGGATATTTTTCTAGTTCCATCCATTTGCCTTTGAATTTCATGAAGTCACTGTTCTTATCTATTTATTTTTATTTTATTTTTTTATTAAATAGTTTCTTTATTTACATGTCATATGATAACTCCTTTCCCAGTTTCCCCTCCAAAAAAAGAAAAGAAAAAAAAAACCCAACAAAGAACGAAAACAACAACAAAAAACCTGGTTCCCTCTCCCGACTCACCAACCCACCCTCTCCTGCTTTCTGGTCCTGGAATTGCCCTACACTGGGGAATAGAACCTTCACAGGGCCAAGGTCCTCTCCTCCCATAGATGATCCTGGGCTACATATGCTGCTGGAGCCATTAGTCCCAACATGTGTACACTTTGGTTGGTGGTTTAGTCCCTGGGAGTTCTGAGTGTACTAGTTAAGTTCATATTGTTGTTTGTCCTATGGGGGTGCAAACCCTTCTGCTCCTTGGGTCCTTTCTCTAGCTTTCACTGGGGACCCTGTACTCAGACCAGTGCATGGCTGTGAGCCTCTACTTCTCTATTAGTCAGGTACTGTCAGAGCCCCTCAGGAGAGAGCTATATATCAGGCTCCTGTCAGCCAGCACTTGTTGGCATCCACAATAGTGTCTGGATTTGATGATGAATATGGGAAGGATTCCCAGGTGGAGCAGTCTCTGGATTGTCCTTTCTTCAGTCTCTGCTCCATAGTTACTCTCTGCAACTCCTTCCATGGGTATTTTGTTTCCTCCTTTTAAGAAAGAACAAAGTATAAATTCATTGTTTTTAATAGCTGAGTAGTACTCCATTGTACAAATGTACCACATTTTCTGTATTCATTCCTTTGTTGAAGGACATCTGGGTTGTTTCCAGCTTCTGGCTATTATAAATAAGGCTGCTATAAACATAGTGGAACACGTGTCCTTGTTTCATGTTGGAGCATCTTCTGGGTATATGCCCAGGAGCATCTAAAGAAATGTTCAACATCCTTAGTCATTAGGGAAATAAAAATCAAAACGACCCTGAGATTCTACCTCACACCAGTCAGAATGGCTAAGATCAAAAACTCAGGTGACAGCAGATGCTGGCAAGGACATTCATAAAGAAGAACACTTCTCCATTGCTGGTGGGATTGCAAGCTGGTACAACCACTCTGGAAATCAGTCTGGTGGTTCCTCAGAAAATTGGAAATAGCTCTACCTGAGAGCCCTGTCTTCTTATACTGCTCTGTGTCACCCTTGTGGAAGAAAATCCAGGGTTTCACTGAGAAGCCTCATAGTGTTTGGTGGCATCCTTAAATTTTTGGCTCACTGACTTTTAAGGTAGTAAGTGAAGAAAGACCTTGAACATTTTAGAATTCTTTGCAAATAATTGCAGAGGTGTACTTGGTGGGAAAAGTCCATTTCAGATTAAAGAAGTGGCACCTAGCAGAAACTTCCTCGAAGTTTCCCAGACATTATTTCTAAGGTGGCCTCCAAAGAGCTGATCATTCTTTGAAATCATGTTGCTAAGAGCCTGGATTTGAAGCTTTAAAGCTCGCTGCTGCTTCCCCGTTCTTACTCGCACACTATATAGAAGTATGTTGCCAAATTTCCAAACATCTGAGACATTTTCTAATTATCTTTATGTTTCTGTCTTTACTAATCAGAAAACATCCTGTGACTTTAGTTCTTTGGAATTGGTAAAGATTTGCCTTGGTCTGTTTGGACAAATGTCTACGTGCACTTAGCAAGCCTGCATTATGAGATTGTTGGCTGTAGTATCTATCTGCCAGTTAGGGAGGGTGGCTCACTGTCTTTTAAGTACTCAATATTCCTGCTGATGATTTTGATTATTTCTTGTTATCATTTTTGATTAATTTTTTAATTGTGGTTACATTTTTTAAGTACAACTGCAGATTGGCCTCCCTTGCCTTTATGCAGTAGATGGAAAGGAGTGCTCTGGCTTCCACCTTAGTTGATACTTTCATCATTTGTCTTTCCTTAAAAGTCTACTTTGGCATTAATAAAGCAAATGCACTAGCTTTCTTGATATGTGCACAGCATGCTTTTCTCTATTCCTTTTTCCCTTTAAATTTTCTGTGTCCACCTGCTTAAGGAATAGCTCGTGTACTTGGGTATTGGCATATTTTTTTCTTTTTAAAATTTAACATGTTAGTCTTGTGATTGAAGTCATATAATTGCTAGTATTCTTGGGTTTAAAGCTATGCATCCTATCTGTTCTTGGTCCTTTAGTGATTCTTTCTTTAACTGTTATAGATTAACCAGGTATTGTTTATTCCACATTTTCTTTTCCAGCCTTTTAGTTATTGTGATTAATTTATTATTATTTTTATTAATTTAGTTATTATTAATTCCCACCGTTACTTCCACTGGATTTAAAACTCTTGGGATACACTTTTGGGAGTATGTGGAGCATATTTGAAGGAGGTATAATTGAAGATGGGAAAAGTACCCTGGACACACAGAGAGCTTCCTTATATGCTGAAGGTCCAGAGTGAATAGAAGGGGGAAAGGAGGAAGCCTGTTAAGTGTCTCACACCCCAGTGTTTGTTTCCTCACTTACTCCATGTGAGGAAGCAGCCTCATGCCTCTGCTATCACCTCCAAGGATGCACCTCCATGCTTCACCACTGAGATGGACTGCAACCAAAGCCATGGTCCAAAATTCACATTCTTTAACTTGATTCTTGGTAGACATTCAGACACAGTGATGAGAAAAGTAAAGGATACAGTTATACATTTAAAATTATTCTTTTGGCTCACTAAGATGGCTCAGTGTTACAGGCATTTGATTATAAGCCTGATGACATTTAGTTTACTCCTTGGGAACCAACATGATGGAAGGAGAGAACAGACTACTGAAAGTTCTCCTCTGACATGCACACACCATGCCCCTAACTAAATGTAAAAGAAAAATAAAACTCATTTCAGTAATTTTCATCTAATTATGATTATCTATGTTCATATCGTGTTGAACTCATATTAAGAAATACTAGGGGGACCAGCCAGACCAGGCACACAGGAACTCTGCCAGCCCAGTGGTTTTGGTTTCTTCTGGTCTGTCTGGGCTGGTGTCCTGAGCAGACCTTGGGCTCAAGTTCCACAGCCACTCCCACAACACCCAGAGGAAACTCAACTCCCAGGCACTCTGACATGCCCAGGATCAGAGGTGAGGAGGAACCAACATCTGTCCCAACACTGGGAGTAACATGGACAAGCCGGACCAGGCACACAGGAACTCCATCAGCCCAGTGGCTCAGGTTCATTCCAGTCCCACAACACTCAGAGGAAGCTCTACTCCCAGGTGCTCTGACACACCCAGGGTCAGAGGTGAGGAGGAACCAACATCTGTCCCCACACCGGGAGTAACTAGGACCAGTGGGACCAGGCAAACAGGAACTCTGTGAGCCCAGTGGTTCTGGTTCCTTCCAGTCTGTCTGGGCTGGTGTCCTGAGCAGACCTTGGGCTCAAGCTCCACAGCCAGTCCCACAACACACAGAGGAAGCCCCACTCCCAGGTGCTCTGACAAGCCCAGGATCAAAGGATCCCAGAATCATAGGATCACAAAGACAGCTTGACTCTGAGTAGTTCTGACACAACCAGGATCACAGGAAGGACAGGCTCCAGTCAGATTTAGCAAGGGCAGGTAGCACCAGAGATAACCAGATGGGGGGACAAGCATGAGAAAATAAACAACACAAACAAAGGGTACTTGGCATCATCAGAACCCAATTCTCCCACCACTGCAAGTCCTGGACACACCATTACAACGAAAAAGCGAGATTAAGATATAAAATCACTTCTCATGGTGATGATACAGGACTTTAAGAAAGACATAAATAGCACCCTCAAAGAAATACAGGAGAACACAGGTAAAGAGCTAGAAGCCCTTCAAGAGGAAACACAAAAATCCCTTAAAGAACTATAGGAAAACACAATCAAGCAGGTGAAGGAAATGAGCAAAACCATTCAGAATCTAAAAATGGAAATAGAAACAATAAAGAAATCAGAAAGAGAGACAACTCTGGAGATACAAAACCTAGGAATGAAATCAGGAGTCATAGATGCAAGCATCACCAACAGAATACAAGAGATAGAAGAGAGAATCTCAGAGGCAGAAAACACCATAGAAAACATTGACACAACAGTCAAAGAAAATGCAAAGAGCCAAAAGCTCCTAACCCAAAACTTCCAGGAAATCCAGGACACAATGAGAAGACCAAACCTTAGGATAATAGGTATAGAAGAGAGTGAAGATTCCCAATGTAATGGGCCAGTAAATATCTTCAACAAAATTGTAGAAGAAAACTTCCCTAAACTAAAGAAAGAGATGTCCAAGAACATACAAGAAGCCTACAGAACTCCAAATAGACTGGAGCAGAAAAGAAATTCCTCCCATCACATAATAATCAAAACACCAAATGCACTAAACAAAGGAAGAATTTTAAAAGCAGTAAGGGAAAAAGGTCAAGTAACATATAAAGGCAGGCCTATCTGAATTACACCATACTTCTCATCAGAGACTATGAAAGCTAGAAGATCCTGGGCAGATGTCATACAGACCCTACAAGAACACAAATGGCAGCCCAGGCTACTATACCCAGCAAAACTCTCAATTACCATAGATGGAGAAACCAAGATATTCCATGACAAAACACAATTTACACAATATCTTTCCACAAATCCAGCCCTACAAAAGATAATAGATGGAAAACACCAATATAAGGAGCAAAACTACACCCTAGAAGAAGAACAAAAGTAATCTTTCAACAGATCTACACAAACCTAATT
>JADRCC010568804.1:0-11288 GCA_019843855.1 Hylomyscus alleni
CCAGCAGACAGGATTCATCAGAAATAAAAAACATGTAAATATCACTGGACATATTTCTGTGGCTCGTTTTTTTATGGTTTGTATTAATGGGTATGTAATTTGTTTATGATAACAGTTTCCCTAACATACTTTAAAACACCTGCATGAGCCAACTCAAGTCCAGCAAAAAGCCTTTTGCATGGCAAATATTCTCAGTGGTGTTAGAGAGCTAGATGATCTGCCACCAGCTTGCTATGATTCACTGCTGTGATCTGACTTCTCTTCCACAGGGCTTTATTTCAGCCATGGAACTGCCATGGTAGGTGATTGCAATGTCGGCCTTGAGAGGTGTCTGACTTCGAAAGGCCCACCACCTTCCTATTTCTTCATTAGTCTGAGTTTATATCAGCTATCACTGTGGATAGTTTCAGAACCATTGCTTTGAAATTTCCCCTAGAGCATCCTGAATAAAATGCGAGGCAGGACATTAGATTTCATTTTCCACTTTGTGTTAATATCAGCTTTCCAACATGCATTCTGAAAGGAAGAAGCTGGGGTTTATGGGATACCAGTGGATTGTGTGAAGGAGAAATGGGAACAGTACCGCTGCATCGCTCCAAGCTACATACACTCTCCGCATTTAAGGATGGGTGGGTGAAGCAAGCAGTGTGGGCCTCATTTGGCAGCTAGGGGAAAAGGACTTTGGAAGTCGAAATGCTCTTTAAGATTGTATGCTCCTGTGAAGAGGCAGGAGTGATCATTATGATCAAAATACCTTGTGTGAAATTCTCAAGTGATTAACAAAATCTTTTTGAAGTCACGTGCACAGGTACCCATCGGGTACAGAACTGGAACTCAAGTTCTCATGTTGTATTCTCCAGACTAGATGTGATTGCAGCAATCCCAGGACATATTTTAAAATTAAGGTAAAAAATAAATCACCGTTCATATGCTACCATTTTCTATCAGGGTTTGGCAGCAGGAAATAGAGGCCATTGTGACTATTTTAAACAGGAAAGCCAGTGCTCAGAAAACAGGAAAGTAGGCTGTAGGCTGGATTTCCAGACATGGCTTCAGGTATATCCTGCTGGAGTGTCCTTTAGTGGGGCTGTTCCATCTACCCTAGTCAGAAGATGGGAGTGCCCATGACTTTGGGGTTCTAGAACACTGAGCCAGACCTGGGGGAACTGGGAACTTCCAGTGTGATAGTTGTTTCTCTAGACACATGAAACCAGTGACCATACACGCATAGAACTTGGCTACAATAAGCACTTGGTTTGCTGACAGCTGTACCAAGGCTAAAGAAGGATGATTCTTGTCCTTGATGAATGACAATTCAAATGCTCAGTCAATATGCCTAGTGGAGAAGTCTGCTCTGCATACTTAACTACTTAAACCTACCTGTAAAAGATTCTGAGTAATATAGGATTGAATACATCCTTTCAACTTATAGGCAAATTCCAACACATTGAAATTCTCTCTAGATGAGATTGGGGGAGGGCTTCTTTTATATTCATTATATTTATCACCCCTCAATTATTTGTCTTTATGACTTCTCTCTCGAGCTAAGTGCAGAATATGATTTTGGGGTCCTGGTCTTCCTACCTCAATAAAAACATCGAGAGAGTGGAATAATCCAAATGGAAGTGATGGTGCAAGAACAGGTCAGATCTTAAGGGTGCAAGCACCCACTCTCACTCAGCCCTAGAAGAACAAGAGGAAGAGGAGAAGGCTGTCGTCTCCACATAGGCAAGGGGGCCATGGCTCTGAGAATAGAGGAACCCAGATAATTGACAGAGACTTACAGGAAGGGAGAGCTGGGCTCAGCAATACTCCTAGATCTGGTGGTAAGCTAAGCACACTGTCCAGGCAGGCAGAATTCCCTCCGGTGTGAGATAATTCCTTTGAATCATATTTACCATTTGTTCGTATGCATCTGAGACATAGATTGATATACCGCTGAAGGATGTAGAGTATAGATTTTCTTCCTGTGTCTCCAGCTCATTTCATAGTGCGTGGCATACAGGAGGCCCTCAAATAGAGTTTGGATGGAAGGATGACGAGACGAACCCAGCCAGGTACTACCAGCACATCAGTGGAGCAGAACTGGTGGCCTTCATGAGTCACCCAAAGGAAATGGCTCAGAGAGGGAGAGTGAGCAGAGGTGAGGAGATCTGGTGCCGAAGCTGGAGTACTGCAGACGGAGAGTCTAACATGTGCACAAGAAGAACCATTCACCCTGGAATGAACATGGCTTCCCGGTGGACAGTAGTAGACTATGAATGAGAAGGCCACTGGGCAGGTTTGGGCACAGCTTTCAGGCAGGGAGTTTTCAGTGTCCATGAGGAGTGGCAGAAAGACTGTTTAGGGGGGATGGGATCATGGTAGAAAACCTCCTGCACCTGGAGGTTTCTCCCCAGGTTGTCAAACATTTCACACATACAACCTCCCTCATCCTCCCTCTTCCCCGTGGGGAACTAGGTATATGGAGGCTCCAGAAGTGACACCAGCCTGTCTCTAACAGGTGGATGCAGAATGACTCTTGGCTGGTAAGCGACTGCCTCCTGAAGAGTCAGAGAAGCATCCTTACATCCTAGTGATGTCATGAAACAATTTGAACTGCCATCAGTCCCTTTCCTCCACACTTGTGACTAGCCGATAAAAGAAAAAAAAAACAAAGACTACCTCATCAATTACTAAGTTGCTAACCTGTGAGTCAGGTGGATTAGAGACTGAGCAATCTGCGGAACCATCGTCCATGTGCTTCTGACTCAGCACAAGGTGTTAAAAAGAGACCCATCCTTGATCCCACGCCTAGAAACACCTTTCTCACTCAGTTCCCAGCAGGCCTAGGGCTGCCGCTCCAGCGTGACAAGCACTAAAGAAGGCAGGGCATCACCTGAAGGTCGTGCCCTCCCACCTCCTGCCCTCTGAGTTATGATGCCCTTGAGTGATGTTTGCATGATGCCAATGCAGTTTATCATGTCCACTACCTTTTAGGGCCCTGGGAGGCTCAGCTCTCTATAACCATCAAGAGAAGCCCCTCTTCTCCCATTTATCCCTACGTGATGTCATAGGAACTTGGAACAAGTAGCCCTCAGTAGCAATTTAAGATCAGAAGAAAGGGGTTTTTTAACTTGATTCACAGGAAGAGCATTTATGCATTTGGCTTCCTGGTTTCGGTAGACCAAATAAAACAAACAGATTAAAGAAAAAGAAAGGAAGGAAGGAAAAATAGATCTACAATTGACAACAAAAAGTAATTTATAACACAGAAACTGCCTAATTATGGCTCTGCCATATCTAATTCGTCTTCATATCAAGGTGTTCCAGACCACCATTAAGTATGGCGAATGCTTAGAGCAGACATGGTTCTTGTGGCACAAAGTGCAACTGGTTTTTAGGAGAGGAAGTGAAGAAGGGTGTGTGCTGGGTGACTCAGAGGGCTGGTATATGGAACGTGAGGCGCTGAGGAGCCCCGGTTCCTGTTCTAACAGCCAGCTGCTTTCTCTAAGCTCCCACCTTACCCTCTCAGAAGGACCTTGTTTGTATTCCACAATGGAATATTGTGGAAATGTATACTGCAACCATTAGTCATACTGCCGAATGGACACAATGGCCACCTTGGCGACATTAGCTATTGATGGAGGCAGATGATGACACTCAGGGACAAACTGTTCTCTGCATGAGGAACACTGAGTAAAGTGACTACGGAGCTATGGCTAGAGGAGGCAAGTCCTGGCAGGCAGTGAGAAAGTGGCCTGAGCCAATGCGTAAGCCTAGATCTGCTCACTATTGAGGCTCTGGTTAATTGATGGAGTGGTAGGATCCAGACAGGTACGTGTGGCCAGTGAGTACTCACAGATCCTCCTTCTTGAATTCTGGTTGTCTTGGAAATATCAAGAGTATTCAACTGAGTGAGCTCCACATGTAGAAGGAGTTCTGTGAATGATAAATTTCTTTCCAGAAAGACAGCACAGTATAGCTGTTAGCATGGTGATAGGCATGATATTTCAGTTCTTCTAGTTATTAACTAGACAGCTTTACACAAAATTCAACAACCAAAGTCCAGGTTCTTGTCTCAGAGTATTGTTATGAAAAAGTTGTCCGCTGGGCGGTAGTGGCGCACGCCTTTAATCCCAGCACTTGGGAGGCAGAGGCAGGCAGATTTCTGAGTTCGAGGCCAGGCTGGTCTACAGAGTGAGTTCCAGGACAGCCAAGGCTACACAGAGAAACCCTGTCTCAAAAAAACCAAAAACCAAACCAAACCAACCAAACAAACAATAACAACAACAAAAAAGTTGTGTAATATATCTCAGACAAAAACTAGGGCATGGCGAGTACTCAGTAAAAGGTGGGTGATGTTCTTCATTCTTGGTATGCCAAGAGTCGTCTCGATTATTGCTTCACAGTGGACTCCGAATGCATTATTCCACCATTTATCTCCACACTGCAGAGTTAATATGTATTTGAATTTGTTTGTCTTCACCCATTGGACTATGCATTTCTCAGGGAAAGAGCTATTTCTTGCATCTTACCTAATTCCTGGAACTACTGGGGACCTTCCTGGAATCACAAGTACTGAGGTGGGACACAGAGTTGGATGAAGGCCAAAGACTGATGATCTATGGCCTTGTTAATCTCTCTTACTGTTCTGGGGGCCAGAAGCTGATGGCCTATGGAAACCTAGCTCTTACCGTTCTATGCTGCTAAGTGCTAGTTTCTTTCTCTGTAGATCTCTATTTGTGCTTTAATAAGCTCTGGTTTCTCCTCTCTCTCCCTCTCTCTCTCTCTCTCTCTCTCTCTCTCTCTCTCTCTCTCTCTCTCTCTCACACACACACACACACACACACACACACACACACACACACACACAAGCATGCATGCACACGCCCAAGGACCTCTCACAGGCAGGACAAGAGGCTTAGAATTCATAACTCTTCATGAACCAGAGAGAAAATAAAGGAAAAGAATTAAAATCCTTTACACATACACATATGCACAGACGCATACCCATTCATACATACACACCATACACAGTCTGGTCAGGTCCAATCACCTGTCTTGTGAGCTCCATAAGTGTTCATGCATACTTACACACACACACACACACACACACACACACACACACACACACACACGTGTGTATATATATATATATATATATATATATATATATATATATATATATATGGAGAGAGAGAGAGAGATGTAAGTAACATGTATCTATATAGAAAAACAGACATATACATGTATACATTTGGTGGATGGGGCAGAGCCCCAGATACCACACTCTGTTACTTCTCTCTGGCCTTCTTATATCTTCTTAGACAAACCTTCCTTAGAAAATTACCTCATCGATAAATTGTTACATAAAAGGGGAGTTACAGAAGGATGTTGATATTAAGTTCAAAGCAGTGTTTCATTCTATAAGCTCATTATAAGTTCAAAGCAACAGTTTTACATGGCCTTGCTTTATCATGGCATACACCTGTGGGTTCATCCTTGGATCTGACCTAGAATGAACGTTTTTCTCCATCATAAATTTGTCCCAAGCCTATTTCTCTTTGTAGTGTAATTGTGAAAGCTTATTGTATTCTTTATTATGTAGCCCTTACTTCCTTACTTACTACCCTATGAAGAGTGGGCACGTTCTACTCTTGATTCTGATTTTATTCCATCTTTCTGCAAAACAATCATCCCCCCCAAAAAAAAAACCCACCTCCCAAAACCTTCTTTCTAAAATTATTTGAATTAAATCAGAATTTCTATAAAATCATTAATTCATCTAAACAGCATTAATTCGTGAAAGTTCATCTTCATGCTGATCTTCAGGAAGTATGCCCAATAAAGTGGACTAAAGTTGAGGAATCATTAGACTAAGTAATAGTAACAGGAACAGGCGTACCAGCAGTGAGAAGAAACCCTGGAGGAAGTCTCTTGGGAGATTGCCTCTCAGAGCTCACAGGCCATACACAAAATGGTGGGCCATCACTAGGAAAGTCACTTGCTTTCCTTTAGCCTTTCCTAGATGGCTCCTGACATAAAGCACAGTATAGGGACCATCGGCCAGTAGGTGTTGAAATGAACATCATTTGCACTTGGCAGTTGGACCATTGAACAAATAGCCACTCATAGCCGTGACAAGAGGACATGGTAGTCCATTTAATTTACAATCTCGGGCTTCTCTATTCCTTGTCAGCATGCATAGTCATCAACTACTTGGCTTGTGTATGATATTTCCTGAAATAGGGAAGTCTACTCCAGATGTTTCAGATCAGAGGCAAGCTATCATTTTGGAACCTGCAGTTTGCCATAGGTCCCAGGAGACTCCAAGCCTACTGCACACTGATTAGCCTTCATTAACTCAGGTATGGCTAAAGTCAGAAACAGAGAGGCTGCCTCTAACATCCAGAGGCCAGGTTCCCTTGCCTATTTCTACAGCAAGAAGATAAATGTGCTGCAAACAGGTCTCCACAAACTTTATTCATGTGGACAGAGAGTCAGACAGTGGGCCTTGTCCCTGTTGGCACCAGTCCTGAGGTGAGGCCTAGATTCCTTGTCAGTAATTTAGAGAGAGAGCAGAGTAAGAGGGGATCCAGTATGTGCTGTGCCTCCACCATGTAACAAGCTTTGACAAGTCATAAATCATGTCTATGCTGGATCCTTTACATCTCTTGAAGTTAGTCGCAATAAACTCCACGTTCCCTCAGGGAGAATTTTTTTATTTTTATTTTTCCAAGAAAGCACAGGTAGTTAAAATAAAAAAAACCTACTAGTTAATGTCTTTGTTCCCACTAAAGCAAGGAAGGGATTACATTCGTCAGCCAGGGGTACCTTCCTTAAAGCAACCAATGCCTTGTGATCCACCCAGAAGAATCATCATAGCAATGGGGACTGGAGTTGCTCAGAAGACATGTCATTTGGACTTCCCAGGCTTTCATAAGTCCTTCGCTGATTTTGTTTTTCCCAAAAAAAATGTCCTGGTTCACAGAACTACACTGGAGAGAGCCACCAATTCTGTACAACAGGTGATTGCAAACTGACAAATGTTTCTGTGTGGAGCATTCTCTAGGCCTACTCAGTTCTAAGAGTTGTCCAGAGAAACATCTGGACAACAGGCATCTCACATCTGGGAGCATGCCCAGGTTGCCACGAGGACTTGGGAACAAAAAACCCACACAACAGCTTTCTACTGAATTCATACCCTGGGTACAGATAGCTCTTTGCTCTGTGTTCCCAACAATCCAGCCAAAGGCCGAGGAGTCAGGCTGCAGGGCAGCTCAATGCCAACAGCACAAGCCCAGGCCCTTCCCAGAGATGCCATCTTTAGATGGTCATGGTTACAGGCAGCATCTGACCTACACAGGAGTCTCACTGGGAGTATATGCTCAAGGCTCTGCCTCTTCTTCTGGTGGAAGAGACAGTGAGAGACATGCCTCTGGCAGTATATTGAGTACCCGGTCAGGTTGGGGATCATGGGTGGCCTTGATGCAGCTGAGCTTGTCAGTGGTCAGTTTTCCAGAGTCAGTGTCCACATTAACAGATTTTCCAAGTTCTCCTCTTGCACTTGCCAGCACCTTCTAGAGCCTTCCATTGTCATTTTCAACAAGGGGTTGTATGGAAGAAAGACTCCTTGCAATCTTCCACTAACAACAACGGCAGCAAACCTTTAAAGAAGGTTAAAATGGCACATGGATCTGTGCCTCGTCTTGCAGACGCATGCATAGGAAAGGCGTGCTCTCTGTGGATAAAGGATCTTTCTGTTTCTTCTCTCAGAAATCTTCTAAGATATCTAAGTTTATTCTAATATTCTACAGAATATTCTAAGATATCATAAATTTAGCTTAGATATCACACTCCAATGTTTCTATAAGCCCCCTGTGATTTGTTCTATAATGACTACCTAATCATTTAATTCCTATTAAAGACTTCAGATCATGAAGACAAAGACTATACATGGCTTTTGTTTTTTTGTTTTCATAAGAATCTAGAACAGAGTTACAAATCAATAGTTACTCTTTGGCTGCGTGAATGAATGAAGATATGTCTAACACATAAGCAAATACATGGCCAAAGGCTTACATATTGCATACTGTTTGGGTCTTTGTTTTAAACACAGTCATAACATTGGCAAACAGTATGTGCAGGACAGTGGAACTGTAACTTTCAGGAGCATAAGGCTAGGCAAGTAGCATTAAGAAGAGATCAGACAGGTGGGGAACTGGTAGGCAGGCCTTCTGGGAGTGGTCAGAAACACAAAGTTTCTGTGTAACTCATACAATTATATGTGGCAGCTTCTAGAATCTTCAAAATGTTTTCCTAATCTTGTTTCTAGCCTCATCTTCATCATGAGCCTTTGCAGGAGAACAAGGAGATAGTGGGTCTGAAAGCAGAGGGCGAAACTCAGTATAGTCAACCAGGAAGCCAGGCTGAAGGTGACTTGATGATCCTTACCATGTGGCCTCCAAAGTCTCTTTGAAGGCCACCTTCCCTACCTGCCAAGGTGTGAACATCTGGAGAACAGAGCATGCGGAATTTCTAAGAGGTACACACCATTTCTACTCACGTTTCTCCTGCTGGTACATGAAAGGCACATTGGGAACATCATTTAGCTGTATCTGGAGGCAGGGTGACGGTGTGCTGAGCCACAGCCCAGCCCCCACCATGCCGGGCATCCTTTCTACCCTCACATTAGTACAACAGGGTTTCTTCTTCCTATTCAAGGACCTTTCCCCTCTGCTGTGAGTTGTCTTTTCTTTACTTCTTCGAGGCTAATTCTTTATTATTTCCCTCTTTTTGTTTCTGTATTTTAAGCCTCTTCCTTGGAGTTTGGACTCTGTCCTAAAACTATATCTTTCACTTCACTTCCTAAAGCCACCAGCAAAGTCCGTCTTCCTAGCTCCATGATCCTCTTTCCTGAGCCCTATGAGAGCTGACACTGGGAGCCTCCCCGCTTCTGTTTTCCCTCTCCCATCTTTAGTGATAAGTCTCTCTGCTAGGGTCATACAACCTTCTTTTCCCTCCTCTAGGAATAATTTACCAGTCTTCCTTGTTTGACCTGTTTTCTTCTGCTACAAACTCCTGGATTCTGCCTCTTGCTTTTTCTTGCCGTGTTATAAGGACTTTGTCTATATGCATCAGCTATTATTTATAGTCATATAACCTGTGAATCTGTATTTCTAAATATAAATCTCTGCTACTATATCTAAACCCAGGACAATTTCACTGAGTTTTCTGTAAGTATTTATGCATCACTTTGTGCATAAAACTCTGAGTTTGGTCATAATGTATTGATTTATGACATACTTAAACATCAATGAGAAAGTCTAGGTAGGAAGATCATTGAATCAGAGGAAGTTTACACAGCCCTGTATTTCCAAGCTTCTCCTAAGACCTGTCTAAGGAGAAAATGCTCATTGCCATATTCAGCAAATCCATTAGATAAAAACAAACCAGGTCTCCAGAGAAGGACCTCCTTTCACTCCTTTCGGTTCCCAGAGTGGTTTCTCATGTTGGAACTCACCTTTGTAATAGTTTACAGGGAGCCCTTAACTCCTTCTCCACCTTAGAATCACCAACAGCTTCTACATGTCTATACATGGCCTACAGTTGTCTATAAAGCATACCCCAAAGCATAAAACAATGAAACATATGTATCAGAGTCCAAAACAACACAACAAGCATATGACAATGGCCTGAGTCATTACAAGCGAAGACTTGGATGGGTAAAGTAATATATCTGCTGCAAATTATCAGATAAACCAGCTTCCAATAGATTCTATCCTGTCCTTCACGGGATTGGATAGAATTTCCAGAGTTCAGTAACTGTCCACAACCTAAAATGTGAACAACAGAGTACAGCTGCAGCCCAGATACCTAAGTTTTACTTAGAGCCAGTGTATTGTACTCTTAACAAGAATGTAGAAACTTGGCCCGGGGAGAGGGCTCAGTGGGTAAAACAACTGCTGCAAAGGTATAGGATCATAAACTCAGATTCCCAGCACCCCAGTAAAAGCTGGGTGTAGTGGCATGCATCTGTAACCTCAGGGCTGAAGGGTAGAAACAGGTAGATCCTGGGGCTTGCTGGTCAGCCACAATAGGAATCTCCAGGCTCAGTGGGGGACTCTGTCTCAAAGCATAAGGTGGAGAAACAACTGAAGAAGACTGGTATCAACCTCTGGCCTTCACATGTGCTTGCACGTGAGAGACCATACACATACACATGTGCTTGCAAACATACACTAGACATGGAGGGGAGAGAAAGAGACAGACACAGAGACAGACACACAGAGAGAGAAAGACTAAGGGTGGAAGGGGGATTAGCCAATGCAATCTCAAAGAGGTATACTCTGGCATTTCAAATAGAACCTGCTTGAAACTTGGTGATCTTTCTCCTGTGCCCTCACAAACTCCTGTGATCTAAGCTAGAAACTAGAAAGAGTATGCTTAACAAATATGTGGCTAGAAACTTCTATCTGAAAGTCCGTAGGCGAAACCTACAACTCCTCGACATTAAAAAAAACAACAACCCATGAATAAAATGAACAAGAGGTTTGAAAAGACATTCCCATAAAAGACGAATCACACACAGCCACCCTAAGACCCTTCAGAGTGGTCTCTGCCAAGTGGTAGGTCAAGAAAGGACTTGTGGCGAGCGACAAGAGATCTGAAGTTGATCCAAAAGTCAGCTTTCATTTCGAGGAAGATCACTCTGATGTTACATAAAACAAGAAATGCTCCCAAGCCAGATATCTGGAAACCCTGAACCAATTCATCAGGACTCTTTGATGCTGGGTGCTTCTGCAGGACACTGTTGGGGGTGGAGCAAGATGCCATCAGAACTCCTTATTGGAGGAATATTGCAGCGAGCAAAGTCAAGAATCTTTCCATGACCACTGTCTGTGACCTTCCACTCAGGCCACCAGTCCCCATCTTTAAAGGCCATTCTCAAGTTTGCCTGCCTCTGCTACCTGTATCCCCAGTGCTTCTTTGTCAGTTCCTAATGTGGTTTTGGGCCTCCCATCGGGTCCACTCTTGGCTTCTCCTGGCGTAAGGAGCCTCTCTGGTGTAAACTTCATCATTTTCCTTCCTGGTTAAAATCTTTCCACAGTTCTTCAGAGATTCACATTCGGATTACTTAGTGTGCCCTTTCTACCAGACACATGCTGTCTTCCAGATTTGAAATGTTACTTATGCTTGTCAGTTGGGCTCTTCTTTGGCATCCTTGGCCTTCCCGGGAGACTTCCTTCCCATGCCTTCCCTACCAATGCTCTCTATCTGTAACTCTATCCTCTAGGCAGTCTGGC
>JADRCC010568806.1:0-10496 GCA_019843855.1 Hylomyscus alleni
CTGACATCTTCAACATTTTGGGGCCTCCATTGAAATCCAAGCTTTATTTGTCAGCTTTGAAACATGGCCTATCTGGGTCTTCATACAGAGAAATCCCTGAAATCTGACCTCATAACCTTTCCTTAGCCATAGAGGGAGACTCCATAATCTCTTTCTTGTATCCTTGTCTCTAAAGCCAGAACCACGTAGCTGAAGATGCCAAATTCTGCTGATTGCTGGAGCTGGAACATGACTGTCATGTTCAAATACATTTTCGTCATCTTTCTGTTTTTAATGGTTTCCTTCACTTACTTATAAGTGGATATTAGCCATAAAGTACAGGATAACCATGCTATAATCCACAGACCCAAAGAAGCTAAGTAACAAGGAAATGCCCTCCCCCCTACAAAGGATGACTCCCATTCAGAAGGGGAAATAAAATAGACATTGGAGGTGAAAGGAAGCAAAGAATTGAGTGGGAGAAGGGGTGGGGATGGGGAATAAGGGGGGATAAGGTGGGAGGTGCAGGGGTGAAAGGACTGGGTGGCATCCGTGGGACAACCTGGGATAGGGGAGACTCCTGGAAGTCTATGGGAGTGACCCTAGCTGAGAATCCTAACAGAATGGGATATGGAGTCTGAAGTAGCCAATACCTATAGCCTGTGGAACTTTTAATGGAGGGAGGGGGTCATCAAAACACCCACAAAACCTTCAACACAAAATTTGTCCTGCCAACAATTTGTGCAGGGATAAAGATGAAGCAGAGATGGAGGGGAAGACCAATCAATGAATGGCCCAACTTAAGGCCCATCCCATGAAAGAGAATCAACCCTTGACACTGTATCTTCTGAGAGGCTTCCTCCAGCAGCTGACACCAACAGAGGCAGAGATCCACAGTCAAACATCAGGCAGAGCTTGAGGAGTCCTGTGGAAGACTACAAGGGACAGATGGATTGAGGGAGGAGGATGGGTCAAGCACACCATAAGAAGACCTACAGCGTCTACTAACCTGGGCCCTTGGAGACTCACAGAGACTGAACCACCAATCAAAGAGCATGCATGGGCTGAACCTAGGCTGCCTATATGTAAGTAGCCAATGTGCAGCTTGATGTTCATGTGGGTCCCTTAAAATATGGAGCAGGGCCTGTTTCTGCCTCTGTTGTCTGCCTTTGGATCCTCCCCCCCCCCCAACTGGGCTTCCTTGTCTGGCCTCAGTAGGATACGATGTGCCTAGTCCTACTTCGACTTGATGTGCCAGGGCAAATTGGTACCCATGAGGTGGGGAGAAGGTGGGGGGAGTTTGACAACAGGTGCTATGATTGGTATGTAAAGTGAATAAATATATAAATTTTTAAAAATTTCTAAAACTCAATCTTAAAGAAGTCATTCCAAACAGTGAGACTGACACATCAAAACTTCCCCAAAAGACACTATTTGAGTGACAATTCAGAAATATAGAAAGACACCTTAGGGTTTGGAGAATATATCTTTTTTTTTTTTTCAATATAATTCAGAAAAAGTGAAAGGAATTGCAGTCCTTCCTGATTCGTCAAATGATATTGTTATCTCTGAAATACTGCACAGACACAAAAGGTTAAGGACCAAGATGCCCTTCCAATCCTTCACCATTTTGGTGTGGCTACATTTTTATCCAGTTCCTGAAAACAAGAAAAAGTAGAAGCAGGGTGTGCTGCAGACAGCTGCAGTAGTAAGATAACCACAGACTCACAGGAGAAGACATTGCAAAAACAGTTGGGAGAGGGAGTGGAATTAAATAAACGTATCCTCATATCTATAATGGCATTATCTGCTTAGACTTATTGATAACTGAATTTTCTCACCGTAAAGCTGGAAAACAAAAGAAACAGAATCAAAAGAAAATTTCTATTTTTTCCAATAAGTAGAACAATGACAACTACTAACACCATATGTCTTAAATTTTCACAAATAGCTTCTACAAGAAATGCTAAAAATGTGGTATGAGGCAAAAGACTTGTTGCTAAAATTTGTGATGTGTTAATGATTGTGACACTTGATGCAGAAAGAGTCAACCCAAAAACTCTGAGCTGTCTTTACCTCCAAGCATTATGAGCAGGAGCCTCCAATTCAGTGTTGTCCATCTCTCGTGAGATCTAAAAGGTTCTATATCCACATGAGAAGGGACTATAAAATATAAATGGATTCCATGGCTATATTTCTTTCTTCCAAAACTGGGTTGATATGAGCTAGAGTATGCATTGTTATGGAAAGTTTAGATAGATTTTTAAATCTAAAAATATCCATGTTCTGTGTGTTTAGAGTCAAAATATTCTATGGTTGAGAAATTAAAATGACGAAATGTTTCAGGAAGATGTTTCAGATATCAAAGCCTTATAGTCCCCAAATTCAATATAAGGAAGCCAAATATTCATTCATTTAAAAAATGATGTTTCTTTTTTAAAGGTTTTACATACATTTAAATCAAAATTCCCATGTGAAGTAGTTTCATGTATAACTCAGTCTCTCTCACATACCACAGGAATAAAACAGATCTACTTAAATTTCTGCAAATTACCTTTGTAAACAGTATGGGCTCAGAGATGACTGGAGATAAGTTGATGTACGCAGAAACTTCACCATTATGGGTGAGCATATATGTACATTGCTATAAATATAAAATGTTGAATCTTTATTCTATTTAAAGACATTTAACAAACACTTCACATTGAAACACAATAATTCAGTAATAAGCTAAGCAGGATTTATGTCAAATTGAATCATCTCCTACTGTCAGGTGTCATGGCACATGTTTCAAGCCTCTAAAATCTTAGCCCTGAGAAGACTGAAGCAGGGAGATTGTAAGTTCAAAGCCAGCCTTGGCTGCATATCTATACTGTCATTATTTATTCAGTGTCAATATTGGTTATAAGTAAAATAAGTGAAAGTTTAAAAGACAATTACAGGATAGAGAGTCCAGTTAATAGCCCTTGTTTCTCTTGCAGAGAACTGGTGTTTATAGCCCCCATAAAGCATCTCAGAAATGCTGGTAACCCTATTTCTGTGCGATCCAATGCCCGCTTCTAGTCTTCTTGGATGCAGCTGTGCATTTAATGCACAGACATTTATGTAAGTACTTACATATATATAAAATAAAATAAACCTATCATAAAAATAAAGAAAAACAAGCATAGTTACCTGCAGTTAGGGAAATACAGCTCAGTGAATTGCTGGCTATCTAAGCATAGTGACCTGAATTCTAGTCCCCAGAACTCACATAAAAGTTAAACATGGTGGTGCCTGTAAAAAACTCCACCAGTGAGAGGGACATCTAGTGTGAGGAGTGGGGAGGGGTTTATTATCCAGCCAGTCTTACTGCAGTACCAGTCTTAAGATTCAGTAAGTGACCCTGGCTCATAAAGTAAAATAAAAATAAAAAATAAATAAATAAATAAATAAATGAATAAATAAATAAATAAATATTAAGGAAAGATGGTCTGATGCCAATCTTTAAGTTCTACATGGGAAGGCACACACATCCACAAACACATACAGGGATGATATGAGATCAGGCATGGGATAAAAATTGTATGATTCCTGATTTCAGTGGATGTGGGAATCAAAGGGATAAAGGGGTCACATGTCCAAAGGAAATGTGAAATCTAGCTAAAGAAACACCATTAGGTTCCATGACCTCTGTTAACTGAATATTTGCCTTCTTGGTCCCAGTTCTGTCCCCGGAGCCATCTTTCCTTTTTTGTTCCAGCAAGCACTGGAACAGTTATTTATTACCCTACCTCTTTGCTGCATCATGCTTTGAGTCCTTGGCTTGCCTTGATTTAATCTCATTTACTATAGAGTATTGCTGTTGGACATCGGATCTTTCTCAAGCTATATCTTGGATCTGTTCTTTATATCATTCATGAGATAATGGGCTTCTTTATAAATCGAGGTTGGCCAATCATATCAAAGTTCCTGACTTCTACTAGGTGGGTTGGATGGAGCATGCACTTGCCTCATCTAGTCAATGAGCTGTGAATGCAGAAATACTCTAAACCTTTCTTGCTTGTTGGCAGCCTAAGCCCATCTTCTTCAATTCAGAGCACACGTTTTTATTGATATTTTCTATTTTTAATATATTCTTACATCTACATAGGCTGAGGATTTCTCAAACCATAAAAGCTTGATTTCTTGTTTTTTGCTTAACAGATCTTTCCCCAGGTCATCTGCCTATGATTTTCTTTTACTTGAATCAGTAAAACCTTGGGTTAAATTTCCCAGAATGGTTGGAAATCTCTTCTAGTAAATTTCCAAATTCATCATTGACCTGCAGTGTTTCCCTTTATTCCAGAAAAAAAAATCTTAACTGTTTTCTGTTACTAGGTGACAAGGGACCATCTTTGCTTTGGTTTCCAGTGACATGATCTTCATTTCCTTCTGTACTCTCAGCTTTGGTGATATCATATTCATCATTGCTACCAAAATTCTATTTACGTTCATTCTATTATTTCCTAAAAGGTTAGAGGTTTCTGGTTTTCTTGTTCTCACTATGGTCCGCACATCCTTTTTACTTTTTTTTTTTTTTTAACTCCAGCACCTTTTGTGTATGATTCTAGATGTCTACAGCAGGGTGAGAATTCTTTAAGAAGATACTGGGCTTTCCACTCTACTGGTTGTTATTCCTCCAGCTTTGATCCCTAACCCATTTCCAAAGCCAGTTTTACACTTATAAGGCTTTTGGCTTTTTTATATGATGCAGCTCCCATGGTGAGGTAAAAACATGGATACTTTTATAAAATACTATTTTGTAGCATTGAGGTGAGCACTTTAAAAACACTTCATCATCTGGACTGGAGAGATGTCTCAGCCTTTAGAGGTTAGACTCACAACCAAAAGTGCTTCATTAATCTTAACAAATTACAATGGAAACAGTACTTTAGATATTATATAAATGTGAAAAAGTGACTTAAGACTACAGAGACAGACAGATATAGACTCAAATTCTGATTTTATCAGTCATTAGCTTTATATTTATGGAAAATTTATGCAGTATTTTAAAAACATTATGAATTTCAGTTGTATCTATAATAAAACAGTATAAATAAAAACTACCATTCAGATATATCTTACTTTACTATATCCTATTCTTTCTTTTATATTATACAAACTCTCTCACTCATATAGAACCAATATATTATAATAACTATATATATAATTCAGTATGATTATCAATCTAGATTTTAAAATATTTTACTGCAACATATGAAATTAAATCATATAGAAGATAATTTCACCAACAAAAAGGAAAAATCTGTGTTGTCAATTTCTGGTAATGATTGATTTGGAGCTTTGTTGGGGCAACTGCCACAGAGTTTGGAAAGATGTGTGGAAGTTGTAGGGAAGTCTGCTATAAACTGAGAATTGGTCTGGTAGAGCAAGAGGATCAGTAGTTCAAGGTTATTATAAGCTAAACTATTTAAAGAGCTCTATTTCAACATGGGACTTAGATTATATCAGAAAGTTTTAAAAAGAGAAAGAAAGATATTTTAAAAAATTAAAACATGGTTTGGATGGTAGAAATGTTTAGGGACTTCTATACCTATCAATATTTCACTTGAAATAACCACAATAAAACCATAATAAATTTAAGCCAAACCTTATCGTTTTGTATCTCTCACTCCACACCCACTCTAGAGGCCCAGCTCAGTCTTTACATCCTGGGATCCAGCCCACTGTGGTGGGGAGTTTAAATGAAATTGTACCATTTGAGATAATAACACCACCCCAAGGATCCAAAGATTGTCTAACAAAACCCCTGTACCAGATATGTGAAATCTCTTTTTGAGTTGTTGGTGAGGAGGGTTCAAGAGAGTCTCAAAATAGAGGAACTTTTCTATCCTCGGTTGTTTCCCAGAATTTGAAGGTAAGTCACTATCGCTGAAGATACCATGCACTTTGGATGTAAGACTCAGGATTTGAAATGGAACTGACAGAAAAGCCTCTTCCCCAAAGACTAGCTTTCATAGAAGGTGATACACAAGCTTCTAAGGGAAGAAAATGATCGATAAGTCCTACCTAGCCACGATGGCAAGGAATCACAACAATGACCAGCATAGAAAGACATCCCAAAAGATACACAGTACCACTTATATCTTGGCATTAACCAACAGCTTTCTAATTGGACTAGAGTCTCACTCAACAGAAGGGAAACTTTGCCTGTTACTGTAAACCTAGCCAAGTACAAACAGCTAGTGAGGTCGTGAATCTTAGAGGAAAGTCTACCATAGCCCTTTCTTAGACCAATATAATTTCTAACTGAATTCAAAGTAATTCACCTGACACCCACACATGCATGTGAATCTATGCCTTCATCAAAGAAGCTTCATTTTGAACCAGATAGACCAACTGACTATGGGTACCTATCCCCACCCAAGTGATATATATATATATATATATATATGACAATTCCTGTACCTAAGGATTAAGGAAGATGATGGAAGAGAGGTTGAAAAGATTGAAAGAGCCAGAGACCTGGATGTCAGCTGTGAGATTATATCACCAGGGAAAGCTAGGAGAACATGTGGTCCCACTCTGCTCCCACCAGTCTCCTTCTCCTTCATGCTCATGGCCCACCATGTAAGCTCTCATTCTTATTCTTTCAGAGCATTAACTCCAAATAAACAAACTCTTTCTTTTACAAATTACCTGAGTCCCAGTGTTATATCACAGTAATAAAAGCTAACTAACATATACAGGGAAGTATTGATCATGATTATCCCATTGTCTTATGATTATCCCAACCATCTGACATGTCTACGGCATCCATTTCACTTTGAACACATTCAAGGATGTACTTTTTCATGAGTTTATTTTCTTTATTATTGCAAGTATTACTCAAGACAGGGAAACTTGATATGATCACAAAGTGTCAAGCTAATATTTTTGTGGTTTTTTTTTGAGGGGGGGAAATTGAGGGGCACGGCTCAGTAAATAAAGGCACTCTGCTTATAACCTGAGACTGTAGCAGGCAGAGGTAGGAGAATGACTGGGGGATGCTGGCCACCAGCATCATAAGTCTAGATTCTCTGAGTGATGCTGTTTCAAGGGAAAAAAAAAAAGCAAAAAGTGATAGAGCCTGCACACAAACATGTGAAAACACAGGAAAACATGAAAATGAGGAAAGAAAACAAAGACTGACAGAAGATGCACACAGACACATCAATATAACACACACACACACACACACACACACACACACACACATTCTTTTGTCACTATTGACACTAAAACATCACTACTCCATGGTAGGAAGTAGATTTGGACAAGTTGACCACATGTACAGTGGGAAGAACACAAGGTCAAAAAACAAAAATCATTAGTTTTTGCATGAAGTGTCAAGATGCTTGGAACTCAAACTCATTCTGGAAGCCTCCTACCACCACCCCCCATCACAGAAATAAATCAATGATCAGACCGAGACGCATTGTTACACACTATCAAAACTATATGCAGATACTGAAGAGCAATGTATATAAGATTCCCTGGGGTCCCTTCTAGCCAAACTCTGCATGAAACATCACTTGTTTCTATCGCAAAGTCATGCCAACAAACATTAAGCTCAACCCCAGAAAACTTCCTATTGACTCTTTGAGCCGATATGTGCCATGCATACTCATGAATGTTTCATATTCAGTGGAAGAAAACACATTTGTGAGCTAAACTTCACACTTTGCCAATAGTTTATTTGCACTTATTTTTATCTGCCTTTTGGGGGTTGATGAGATGCCAATGCATTGAAGCTCAATAAATGTGCCTATATAACTCTTCCTGGCTTCAGAAATAACTTCTAAGTTCTAGGCACATCTCAAATAAATATTTGCAAAGCAATCCAGTGCTTAAAATACCTCAGCAAAGTGATGCTCAAAGTCAGAGAAAAATGTTCAGAACAGAATTGTCAGTATGCCCGTGTGTGTCAGCCTCAGTCACAGGGTCTATCCGTAATTGTAGACTCAAGGAATCAATCTAACTTCTCAGTGTGTCTCTCCTCATCTAAAGCTTTGGGGAAAGTATAGCCAAAGTTGAATATCTTGAAAGTATATTTGAATTTTGTGATATTTTCTTGTTTAACAAAAGAACATTGGGGAGGGGTAAGTTTATATATTGGTGCTGACAGGCCATGTCACAATTGATTTGGAATAGTCTGTGGCAAACGTTTCTTTTAGCTTGGCAATTTGCTTCATCAAGAAAGCGTCAGAGAAAAATTTCTCAAGACAGATAATGCTAAGTCAAAAAGCCACCTTAGCCTAGATTTTCTACTCTTGAGGACTTGGCTGCCAGTGCCATCAGTCCACATTATACCCAGAAGTCTCTTCCCCTGCTGACCTAACCAGACCCCTCATTGCCTGGGAAGTGACTAATCACCTGACTTCACAACAATTAAATGAAGTTAGGAGAACATGGAGACCACTCCAAATGGAAGCTAGAGCTCCAGTGCTTTGGACAAGTCAGAACATTTATTTCCTCTCCACAATGGTGGCAGTCACAGGTGCACTTGCCTTCTGCCCTAGAGTGACCCCTTGGTCTCCATCTGAGTTAGTGTTAGCCCATTCCAAATTCAACTTGTCAGTGAGATGAAAAGATGTACAGGTAAGTCGAAGACATCCTTTACCCTCCCCATTCTTGGATCTATCTGTCCATCTGTCTGTCTGCCTGACTTCCTTCCTTCCTTCCTTCCCTCATTCCTTCCTTCTTTCCTCTTTTTGCAGGAATTACTTTTTTTGTTCCACTCCCTCAATCCAATGTATAAAATAACTTAAAAATCTATTTAAAATGTCAGATGTTGAATGTGTCTTTTATGAAATATACAGTAAATGTACAATTCAGTTAGTGTATTGAATACAAAAGAATAATGCAAGATAATTTTCAAATTTGAAATAAATTTCTGAAGCTATACTGTAAACCTTGATAATTTTTTAGTTTAGCAACATTTCTTATGGTTTCTCTTTGCTTGCTTGTTTGTTAATTTTAAAAGGAGATGCCACGAAATTCCAGTATAGCATACCCATTGCCTTTGAGAGTAGTTGTTAATTCCATTCATTTGCTTAAAGACCTCAGACTGCTTTATACGAAATAAAATCTATCCTCAAACAGGAAGCTGTACTTTGGATTATGTGACAATTCAGTGACAAAGTGAATTATCTTGACCATCTCATGAAAGAAGATTTATGCATGTTATATTCTTGCTACAAAATCTACCTTTATTAGAAGCCTTTAATATGAAATAATTACAATGGATTAAGGGGGTCGGTAACATCTCTATTTTGAAATAGAATAATGTGCACATTTTGTTCCTTCTACCCAGAACCAAGCTGCTATCATTGCCTCTTGAAAACACATAAACAACAGAGGTAAATGCTAGTTTGGCATCAGGCACATGGACAGCTAGAAGCAACTTCACATCTTATAGCCAGCTAGCTCTCAGGGAACCAATGTCATCTCTAGGCTACAGCATCACTCCTGTGTGTGTCCCTTTGCATATGTCCCATCCCCGTGTCCCCTTGTGCATGTATCACAGCCTGGATAAAAGACTGGTACTCCCTGTCTCTTTTCCTCCACCCTGTCCCAGGGGATACCTCTGACTGCCTCCTAATAAACCTCCCACGTGAGATCTGTTGCATGGTGTGATTTATTCGGGATCAAACCGCCTATTTCTAACAACAATCATAAGGCTCATTCCCATTTCTTAATGAACCTATTCCATAAACCAGGAAATTAAGTGGATATAGATTCTCGTCCCTGTCAATCAAAATGGCAGGTGGTAAATCAATATCACCTGTGAAATGTTCTGCTTGCCACAGTGAGAAAAGGGACTTTGAGCTATGATTTCTTGAAATGGACATTTTTCTTTGTCTCATCCTTCGAGTGTAAATAAGGCAGAAGGTTTTTTGTTTGTTTGGTTGGTTGGACTTGTTTTGTTTTTCACAAAACATGATCTGTCAAGGAAATAGAGCAATTAGTTTTTAAGAGAATTTCACAAATACATAGGAGAGAGATTCAAACAGGGCAAAAAGGTGACACCAAATTCCATTAAGTGAAATTTGTTTTCCTAGTTCAAAGTCTAGTGACTAACCAATTTCAGCTGAGATTTATCCTTATATGGGATGCCATTTCAATGACTTAGAAAATAACATGAAGTTGGGACTGTAGTTCAAATGTAGAGAATCATGGAGTGACAGAGAGAGAGCATGAGATAGCAAGAGAGCGAGAGAGAGCAAGAGTGAGAGAGCGAGAGAGAGCAAGAGAGCAAGAGTGAGAGAGCGAGAGAGAGCAAGAGAGAGCGAGAGAGTGAGAGAGAGCAAGCAAGAGAGAGCGAGAGAGAGCAAGAGAGAGCGAGAGAGCGAGAGAGTGAGAGAGATCAAGAGAGAGCGAGAGAGAGCAAGAGTGAGAGAGCAAGAGAGAGCAAGAGAGAGCGAGAGAGTGAGAGAGATCAAGAGAGAGCGAGAGAGATCAAGAGAGAGCGAGAGAGAGCAAGAGTGAGAGAG
>JADRCC010568807.1:0-12752 GCA_019843855.1 Hylomyscus alleni
GTGTCATGAATTGTAGGTAGTGTTCTTGTTTCTTTCAGTACCATCCATTCAGGGTATTCTTGGTGGAGTAAGGGCACTCACTCTCTGCCTTTGAAGTAAATGAGGACCAAGAACTCTTGTAGAGTCCCTTGCTGACCAGCTCCTGCTTATATGCTGGGATGCTGGGATAGAAGGTGAAGTTTCAGTCATACTAGGCTGGGGCAGAGGGAAGAGACTTGAGTTTTCTCTGCTTCTCGGACTACCATTGTATGAGTGAGTAGACTCATGTACCTGCCACAGGGACACAGCTGTTTCTGACATCATGTCTTCCTCATTATGATATACAACAAATCTCCACTAATCACAAGTTCAAATAAGTACTTCCTCCCCTAGGCCACTTGGTCATATGGATGAAATGAACAACTAACACATTGTCCTTGCTGCCCTCTCAGAGCACTTCCCATGAACTAATTAGGCAGAGCCTCATTGTCCACTTTGCATGCTCCTGGGCCATATGCTTCCTAAGGGGTGGGAATGAGGACCCTTCCTTTCCAGTTTGTCACCTACAGCATAAGTCCTCTTACTTGGGGGCACAACCTCTTTGGTATTGGAGACCTAAGTGGGTGGCAGCAGAGGAAAGGAGGGTTGACATCCTGGCTCTCCTCTCTTTGCCTCACAGTCCTTCCATCTACACACTTTCTGTTGTCATTCTCATATGTATGCTCAGCTTATTCATATGGACCTCATTTATCTTCACTAACAAACCACTTTGCAAGATTATATCATATATTTACTACTTACTCATCCATCTATCCACTCATCCATCTGTTCATCAATCTATTCATCCATCCATCCATTCATCCATCATTCCATATGTCCACCCTTCTACTCACTCACTCACTCACTCACTCACTCACTCACTCACTCACTCACTCACTCACTCACTCATTCTCTTAGTCATCCATTATTTAATAATTTTCCTTGTCTGTATGCCAGCTTTACAAGGCTATGGCTTAGTTTTGAGGGCCTGGAGGAGTGTAGGATGAACAGAGGGTGCCCATGTATGGAGGAAAGGAGAGAAGGAAGGAGGGAGGGAGGGAGGGAAAGAAGAAAGACACAGGTGGAGGGAGAGAGAAAGCAAAGAGGGGAAAGAGGGTGGAAGAAAGAGGTTGCAAGAAAGAAAGATGGAATGGGGTTGGAGTGGGGAGAGAGGAGGGATCTGAGAGGGGGGAGGAGACTTATTTGTCAGAGAGTGGCAGGGCATCTTTGGGACCCTGAAGCTTCCATTGTGGGTGTTCAGACTGCCACCCAGGATGTTCTATACCCATTCCTTCTTAACTATTGGGACCAACTTGGGGTAACTTGTAGAAATCCCTTTAATTTTCTTAATGGCTCCTTGACCATTCAAGACAGGGTCAGGCACAAGTACAATGCAGGCCTTTTATCAGAGTCAGGACTGTGGGCAGTGGCTGGGACTCTGCTGACCCGCTAACACAGACTCTCCTTGTCTCACAACCCCTTCCTTCCTGGCACTATTGCAGAGCCACTTCCTCAACTCCCTCAGCCATCTGTGGCCTGCCCTCCCTCACAAGCTAAGTGTCTTGCATGACCCACCCTCTGCAGAGTTGGTGGTGCAAGTCAGTGTGACCATGCAGCTGTGTAGTTCTTCATAGTTTGTCACCACTGTGAACCAGGCTTCCAACTCCTTCCCCATTGCTATGGCATAGTGACCAAGGGATAAGATCAGAAATTGGATAATGATCCAGTGCTGAGAGTTTTGTGGCTAAAGGGGCCTCTCCAGGTTTGCTCTCACAGCATCCATTTTGACACATGTAAATAATTATCCCCTCATTTTGTTCCATGGGGCACATCTGGAGCCAATAACCTCTAGGGCTTGTTCTTGTACACGACTTCCTCCACTCTCAAGGGCTTCATCTGTAGAGTATTTGCCATGGGAGGAGCCCCCTCTAGGTTGTGAAATACCTAAAGGCATCCATCACTCCCAGGTAACCATTGTGTGGCTTTGATGTTGGGTATAGGGTGCCAAATTGGAGCATTGCCCAGCCTGGAATCAGACCACAGAGGGCTGGCCTTTCTACATGCCCTTCAACAGGGAGAGTGGTGTGCCTGGACTTTCCTAGACTACTTTGGTTAATATAGAATTTTCTACTTCATTTTTTCTTTTCTTTTTTTTCCTAATTAAAAAAATTCTCATATTTTAGGTAAAAATCCAGGGATAAGTAAGGATATAATGAGCTAGGGCTGATATTTGGTGGGAAACATTATGACTGATTCAAAATTGAGCCATTCAGGTGACCATTTGGATTATTTAAGAAATACCTAAAATTCATCTCTTTAAATGAATCAAATTTAACCCCAAATATCATTAAACTCTGGCTCAGGACACAGTGTCTATCAGGATAACCAATGTGTTAGATAAACTTATTGAAGGTGGAATGAATTGTAAAATTTCTTTTTAAAATTTAAAATTACAGACTTCACTACTTATGTTGTGATTAATGGCATGAGTAGACTCAGTTCTAAGGTTTTGTTTTTCATAAGTGCATTTTAACCACACTATAGTGCAGCCTTTCACTTCTTTGCATTTTTTTTTGCTATAGGTTTTACATTTTTTCATAGTTCAACCTTATTTTCTAAAATATATTTCTAAGGTTTTATGTTTAACCTACAATTTAACAATATCTAAGTTTATTAACTATTTTTAAAGTTTTCCATATTGCTTTTATAGTCTTTTCAAATGAAGCACAGAACATAGCCAGATTTATTTATCAAGTACACTCATCATTACACTGGTTATTATTATTTATAAATTGTACCTTTAAACAAAAGTTTAATTTTTAAGCCATGTAGGTTATAAGTTATGTAAGCTGCAGGCTCACAATTGGAGGCATTATGTAGTTCAGGCTGGCATTGCATTCTACCATCTTTTGCCTCCAGATGAATGGGGTTCAGATGAGTGCCTCATTATGACTTTTTGCTGTTTTGTTTTGTTGTTGAGACAGGGTCTTTGTAGGCCAGGCTTACCTCAAAGTCATGATTCTTCTGCCTCAACCTCCAAACACAGCAGGTGTTACACACACATACTTTGTATAGCTTCTTCCTGTGGCAATTACTTTTCTTCATGTTAAAAGACATTTTTCTAGTAAACCAATCAGGTTGCCAC
Source organism: Hylomyscus alleni (assembly GCA_019843855.1). Classification (NCBI taxonomy): domain Eukaryota; kingdom Metazoa; phylum Chordata; class Mammalia; order Rodentia; family Muridae; genus Hylomyscus; species Hylomyscus alleni. The sequence continues at coordinate 3,164 of JADRCC010568807.1, forward strand.
TCCTGATTTCAGCATGTTTGAAAATATCTTTTGTATTAAAGCTGGATTAGCTGGTTCTCTTTAATGGCTTCATGTCTAGATTTGTTTCTTTCTTTTTCAGGGGAGGGGGTGGGTACAGGTTGGAGCTGGGTGGAGAGGGTGTCATGGAAACTTTCTATGTCTCTCATTCTCATGAGTCTGCAGTTATTGATACCACTGCAAAAGACATCTCCTTGCCCTTTACAGTTAGAAGCAGCATGGACCGTGGATTTTCACATGGTTTCTGGTCATAGGATGGACCTCAGATATCATCATGGCCTCCATCATCAGCACAGACCATGAACCTCAGTATAGTCTCTGGCGATAGTTCAGACCAAAGACATCAACACAACCTTCAGCTTCAGCATGGACCATGGACACTAATATGGCCTGTGGTGATAGCACAGACCATGGCCGTCAACATGGCCTCTAGCAGTAGTACAATCACTGATGCCCACCTGGCCTTCAGCGGCACCGTGGTCCACAAATATTAACATGGTCTTGGTGACAGCATGGACCAAAGATATCAACATGGCCTCAGGTGGCAGCCCAGTCCATAGACACCAGCATGGCTTCAGGTGGCAACAAGGACCATGAACATCAATATGTCCTCCACCAGTAGCATGGACCACAGAGATCACAATGGCCCCTGGACCACAGACATCAACATGGCCTCTGTCAGCAGCATGGATCACAGACATACTTCCATTGGCAGCACAGGGCACAGATGCCAACGTGACCTCCAGCTGCAGCGCAGACCATGGACATCCACATGAACTACAGGTATCAACATGGTCTGGGGTGGCAGCATAGATCATGGACATGTCCCCCTACTGCAGCATGGACAAGAGATGCCAACATAGCCTCTGGGGGAACCATGCAGATGTTATGAGGAAGCTTGATCCAGAAAATGAAGTGTTCTCCACCTCAGATGCTCTGTCGTCTGCTCAGAGCCAATGTGATCATGTGGCTAGGTAGTATGTTCAGTGGCAGAGCCTGTGCCAGCTCCAGTGTGCTGGACACCACCCCAGCGTGCCCTACTTGGCAATGCCATGTTTCCCAGTCCATGGCAGGCTTCTCTCCACTACATGGGCTGCTTCCTTCCTCCATCTTTCCCACCTCTCCATCACATATTTGTTCATCAAACTGGCACCGCAAACTGCAGTGTGCTGTGGTTCCATCTATTGCTTCTTCCCTTGTGCTGTTCAGGTGCTGCTGCACACCAAGCTGGGAAGAATGGAGCAGAGCCGGATTCCACTGTCTGTGTTCTCCCTTGGAGTGTCTGGACCCTGTGTATACCAGGCAGAGAAGTATGAAGCAAGTCTGGAACAGGTGGGTCAGAAGGATCCTGGTCCAGCAGTGAATGCTGGTGGGGGTGGGGTGGGGAGGGGAGACATCCTCTGAAGAATTCAGTGTTATAGCTTTTTTTAGAAAATAGCTCCCTTAGACTACAGTCAACAAAACAGCTTGTGTTCTTTATTGGGGTGATCAAAGACTATATAAACCTTGGAAAGTGGGAAGGGCTTTGTCTTACGGTGAAGTTTCTTTGGCTGAGGTTTAAGGTACTGGGGTACCTCATTTTTATGGAGAGGAATTCCAGGAAGTTGAACCTGTAATTTTGTCAAGGTTTACCTGACATTCCTCAGGTTGGGTGTGGGAGTTGGGCTCCCCAGATTAGGTAGAGAAGAGGAAGCCCTACTGGGACAGGGAGTCCTCTATTTTGCACAGAGCTCACAGAGCCTAGGGGAGCTGTCTGGGCACAGTAGGCTTCAACCTTACATAGCATGGTTTCCCAACAGTGTGTTACTGTTTACTTTTTGTCCCAGCAGCTTTCCATGCAAATACTCCTTGCAATGAGACATTGGTTTGGTTTAAAGTTTCTGGTGTCTGAAGCACCACAAATACTGGACGATCACTAAGAGTGGTCTCCGATATCCTGCTGTTTCCCAGAGTCAGGGTGATCGTGCAGCTAGACAGGGAATCTGGGAGTAGGATCTGTGAGAACTTCAGGTAACTGCACACCTCCCATCCTCCATGCCAGCCACCCTCAGCTCACCAGGAATGACCATTATGCTTATTGCCTGCAGGCAGCGAGTCTACCTGCACTCCCCTTCTCCTAGGAGGGCAAGCAGCAGGGCCACAGCAGCCGGGGTTCCATGATGCAGGCCTGCCAGTGGCCAAATGATGACCCTATGCCAGTAATTGAGTTTTGATATTTATGACTATCTCTCTTTGTATTCTTTCATTGTTTTGCTTTGAACTGTCTGCTGCGTATAAACCCTGACCTGCAAGCCTCTTGATTCCTGGGGGAGCTCAACCTTGAACCTTTGAACCTGTGCAAGGGCTGCAGAGCTCAGTGGTGAGTACAGAGCACAGGTAGATGAGAACTGAATTAATCTGGAGGAGCTGGGGACAAGCAGAGTGTTAACTTCGGAGATGAGTTTCCTGTGGCTGAATCCAAGGAAGTGATGTCTAAATGAGATGCCAGGAGAAAAGCAGATGAGTCAAGAGTGGAACTGGGTGTCTAGCTTCAGATCGTCAGGATGTGTGAGTCAGTCAGTGTCTTGCCATCCTTGTGCCTGGAACAGCAGCAGTGGAGATCCATGCATATGTGTGGTGACTTATTCCAGGTCTGCCTACCCAGAGATCCCAGCGTGAGTTCTCGAGGTCCTGGGCTCACATCTCTTCAGCACAGTGCGGTTAATACTAGAGCCTAAGACCCTCCAAGTTAGGAAGTATAAATAAGGGAACAACTTAGGGTAAGAAAATTCACTGTGCTTGATTTTGTGTATTTGTGGATTCGGATTGTGTGTGAAGAACCAGGCCGCCATGCTCGTGTGTATTCTGGGGAATGCGACAGTTTAGGTGTGCATTTGTTACTATTACAGACGTGCTCATTTGGCCAGAGTTCACTCTTTCCTCTTCCCTTCCTTCATTATTCCCTCATACTGCCTCCCTCCTCCCCTACTTCATTTGTCTTGTTTTGATATGGTTGCTTTCTGTGTAGTCTGAACTAGCTTCTATATGTCAATTCTCCTGCCTCAGCCTTTCAAGTTTTAGAATGACAAGTGAGCTACCGTGTTTGGCTCGCTTGGTCAGGGTCTCTAATATTTTTATTTTCCTGACTTGTTAAATGAGTGATCTTGGTACATTACAAAGTGTCTTTCTTTGTACCACAGTTAGAAAAGATACAAGAAGAGAAAAAGAAAACTTATTTTTTTCTCAAGTATAATTAAGATGCTTGATTGAAATAATATTTGAATTTCTACCATGGCAAAAAAAGGTGAAACTGAACTTTAAATCTACCTTTTGAGCAAATGGAGGATATTTCTTCTTGACATTTCAGAAGGATATTTACACCCGATGCCATTACACAGTGTAATTATGTAATTACACATTCTAACGCCGTGATCACATATGTTATGCTAATTATATAATTAGACTTAATTATAGCAATTGTGCAAATACATAGTATCTGAATCAAAATGAATGGATTAAGAAACTAGGGCAGATATGAGAATGATAAAGTTTGTAAGACAGCTCTCAACCCCTTGCGCCCATCTCAAAGACTTTCACTGACACAAGGATCAGCCACTTCCTTTGTATCCTGAGAGTGGAAACTCTTTCATGTTTTGCTAAAATCTGACTAAAGGAAAAGCATGAAAGAGGGAAAGAGAGAGGAGAAGGAAGCAGGTTAAAGAGCGAGCTAGCTCGGAGCAGAGCAGGCACAGCCCCATCTGGTCCCTATTCTTACTCTCTTCTGCTCTGACGGGCATCAAGATGGTATCACGTTGGAGTCTCCGGGCTTCAGCTAAGTCACCGCCAGCTTTCAGATTCCCTGAATGGGGCAATTCACTGTAATTACTACCCTCCTGAACTTCCTCAGGATTGAAGATCTTTACATAACATCTCAAACCATCAGAATGTACATTTTCTGTGACTTCAACAGGTTCCGATCCTGGGAAAATATGAATTTGTTAATAGTTATTGTTTTAATTGGAGATTTAATGACATTTTCTATTTCTGAGTTCAAAGGTCTGACCATAGAGAATGTCTCCGGCTTTTTCTTCCCTCTCTAGAGTGGGCTGTGATTCCCCTGCAAGCTCAGGCCTGCAGAAGCGGGCATATTTACCTAGAGGGCCTATTCCAGAAACCCCTGCAAAGCTGAGAGGTAGAAATGCCATTTCTTAAAAATGGCATTTTAATTGCATGTACTGCTGAAGATTTGCTGAAGTTGGTTGGTTTAATTTCCCCAGGGAGTCCATTTCCACCCTTCCAGGAAGGCAGACGCTGTCTCCGGGCTGACAGGGTACACCTTTTCTTTCCCTTTGGGGTGCAGTGGTAACCTTGTGCCAGCAGTTGCTGCCTACTAAACGAGCAAAGCAAATGCCCCCTGTTTTATCTTTCCTCATTAGTGTTCCAGAATATCTCACCAGCATTGCAGCCTCTCATTTTCCTAAGTGGAACAGAGCAGAAACCGAGCTGCACTCTCTCTCCAGGAGGGCCAGCATCTTGCCTTGAGCCTGGCTTTTGAGTGCTTGAAAGCCTGAGTCCTAGAATTGCTGTTGCCACTGCTGGGTGGGTGAGGCCTGTGCACATCCAGGGGCTTCCTTCCCCCTCTGTGGGGGGGCACCACACAGTCCCAGGCTGGTTGGTGATGCATAGAGTACTTACTGGAAGTAGAAGGCTGGGCTGTATCTCAATTTCTGCACAAGTAGACAGCAGTGCTGGGGTTGGGAATTCTGGGTCTGGGTACTAGCATCGTCTGATTCTTGGAATGTACCAACTCTGGGACAATACGTATTTAGAAACATATTTATTAATGCCTGTTACAATGTTGCCCCCTATGAGAAGACAAAGATGAGGACAAGGTGTCAGTAGAGTTTGCAGCTTCATAGCCAGAGGCTGTCACTCTGCTTCCAAGGAGGGCCTAGGAGGAGGACAGTTTGATGGAAAGTCCTTGGAGTGATTGAACCAAAATTTCCAACTAGTAGGGAGTGATGCTTACAGAAGGGTTTGAAACAACACAGAGCTCTGTTGGCTGTCAGGAGGCCAGAGTGGAGCAAACATGGGTGGGAAACCACAGACCAGAGAGTGATAGCTCTGCAGACAGGGCAGGCAGGGCAGGCAGGAACAGACAGGCAGAACAGGCAGTCAGGATAGGTAGAACAAGCAGGCAGAGCAGGCTAAACAGGCAGGTAGGACAGGCAGAACAGGCAAGGAATAGGTGTTTGCTGCTTAAGTATAAACATAACCCATTGGGGTCCTGCCACAACAGATGAGAATCTAGCTCCCTTGGAAACTCTACACTCCTCTCTCAGTGTCTAAAATATCATTGTTTCCCATGTTGGGATTTCCTCCCAATGAACATGTATATATTATTTACTGCAGTCTGGAGCTATACACATCCACATGGGTTCTGCAGCTTGGAAAGACTCATGTGCTAAAGGCTTGCTCCCTAGGGTGGCACCTTGGAATAGGTAGATCCTTTTGGAGGTGGGGCCTTGTGGAGAGTCTTTGGTCACTGGGATGTGGCCTGAAAGGGGACAACAGGAACAGCCTCTCTTGGTCCTCAGTCTGTCCCTCCAGGTCATGCTTCTGGCTAGCCATAGCCCAAACACCAACCCGAGCCTATCTGGGACCAGAACCCCTGAAGCTAAGAGCCAGAGTCAAGCTTTCCTGAGCACATTCATAATCACTTGTGTTTCTTGTAGTGACCAGAAGCGGCTTCCACAGCAGCATCTGCTTTCCCTGGATTTCTCCATTGCTTGGATGATTTTTTTTAAATGCTTACAGTGTGTGTGTGTACAGTGATGTTTCATGGAGATCTTTTACAACGTGCTGCTTCTTCTCCCCTTCCTCCTCCTCCTTTTTCCTTCTCCTTCTAACACTGCTTTATTCTCTGACAGCTTTGCTCTGCTGGGAGTCTAATACATTTATCTCTGTATCCATGTATGTGTCTGGCTTAACCTTCTTCTAAGTAATGTACCCCTTGAGTAGACATAAGTCACCTGAGCACATTGAGCAAATACTATCTACGTCTTTAATAACTACTCATTGTCTGTCTGTCTGTCTGTCTGTCTGTCTGTCTGTCTATGCTTGCATAAAGCACTAACTGTAAAGAATGCCTACATATCTATCATGTAAGGGCAGGATCTTGCTTCCATTGATGTCTGTGCTCCATCTGTCCCACCCCAGCTACCCCAGAACAGTGTCATAGTTGGATGTGTATCAGTCACATGCTTTTTATTGCTGTTTTTATCATTTGCACCATTTTTTTTTTATATAATGAGGTGGCTTATGCTGTCCATCCTGTAATTCCTAGTTTGGAATTCTACCCTTATGTCATAATATTCCTTCTTTAGAGAAAAGGCCACAGATGCCAAAATAAATGGAAACCCAGGGTCAATGAAAAAGGACTGATTTATCAAATGGGGTGTTTTCCTTCTTTGATTTGAATAACTCGTCACTCTACCCAACAGATATCATTATTTTAATAAACTGAGATTTATGATATTCATAATGTGTTTATTGGATTCATATAAAATTATTGAAAAGTGATATTGCATAACTCATCCATTTCTTTAAGGTATAAATATTCAGTGTCCTTCCATGAAGAGGCATGCTCTCAGAGAGGGCGGAGAACATCATCCCTTCATATTCCACACAATATACCACCAAGGCCTTGAGAAACGTCTTTAATAAAGGCCGCAGCAGATTCCAGGGACTGAATTACGAGTTTTAATAACCACATTTCAACTATTTGCATATTAAACTTGTTCAGAAGTTATTGATTTGTTTGCCTTCTGCTCTTACGAAAACTGTTTTGATAGCATGGTAATTGGCCAGCAGGTTCTACTCAAGATTGCAGGAGTTTTCAGAGGGAGGGAAAGGACGCTGACATCCCAGCAGGGCTCTGAGTAGCTCCCAGGCTATCCAAGCCAGGCAGGCTCACCCTTGACCTCTCTCCAGTCCCCCTCTCCTTGTCACTTCAGTTGACACTGATGGCTTTGGTCCTCTTCAGTGGTACTCCCCTGTGGATAACCTGTCAACATGTCCTCCAGTGTCCACTCTCCTCCATTCTACCAGGTGTCGCATTGCCCTAGGCACTGACACTAAACACAGTGTGGCTGCTTGTACTGAGACCTGACTTAAAAATGGTATGTTTTTACTCACGCCAAATCTAGGCTTTTTAAAAAATTACGTTATAGTATTGAAATCACAAATAAAAACGGCACACAGCTAGGTTAGTCCCCAAATCTCTCTAGACTACAGCTATGTGCTGGAATGCATTTTCCCTGTCAGTAAAGAAATACAGCATTTAGACCACAGGCTTGAGTTTGTCTTTTGAGATGCTTAAAGTCTGCCACACACTTTAGACCAATTGGTAGACTCTGAATATACTTGAAACTCAGGCTTTGAAAGCCTTTCCTGCTCCTGTCCCACCAGGACTGGCCTCCTTTTCCTGCCTCATCCCCTGGCACAGGCCAGATAGCCAGATGTGAGGTCATCCTCAACTTCCCTCTCCAGAACTGTCTTCCCCTCTGCCTGTGGGCTAGTTCCACCTCTGCATAGTGATGCCATTATGACAGGCCTATCACAGTGTGGGAAGAGGTAAAAGACTCACTGCGCTCGCAGCTTTAAGGAGTTTAGGATCTCCCATAGCTTCATATAACTGATCAACATGCAGGGATGAGCAGCTGCCCCATGGCAGGAAGTAGAATGCAGTTGAGGAGAGGTTTGGGTCCTGTGATAAAAGTTTGCCAGCCAGCTCTGGGTAACAGCAAATTTGCTGAAATGATAAAAACTTATGGCATGTTTTTCATAGCATATGGGATGAGGCGGTTACGGATGGATGTCCTTATCACATTGTGGCGCTCCTGAGGGGCACAGGTCTTCCTTTCCATCTGTGCCATTCCCTCTTGTTTGTTTTGTTTTTAGATAGATTTTTGTTCCCTCCCCAATGTGTGGAGTGTCCTTCTGTGCATCTATGAGAATACAGTTGCCTGAGGAGGCCAGGAGAGGCTAATGGATTCCCTAGAGCTGGAGTTACAGTGTTTGTGAGCTGCCACATGAGTTCTGGAAACCAAACATCAGTCCTCATGATTGAGTGATTGATCATCAAGGGCTTTTAACCAGGGAACCATTTCTCCATCCCACTTTTCCAGTTTCATGAGGGTTATTGACACAGGCTGTAAGTCTGGCATACTTACAGCAAGGTACTGGAATTTTCTCTTTAAATCCCAGGGCTCCCCCTTCAGTTCATATTCTTGTCACTTTACTCATCTGCCCCCTTCTTGATGTCACCACCTGAGATTAATAAGTACTTGCCACCCTAGCACAAACAACTTGAGTTGGATCCCTTGAACCTTTGTTGGAGGAGGCACTCTTCTAACTACAACCCTGGGGGGGAGGAGGCAGGTGGATTCCTTAGGCTCACTCTCCAGCTAGCCTACTGTCTTAGGGTTTTACTGCTGTGAACAGACACCATGACCAAGGCAACTCTTATAGTGACAACATTTAACTGGGGCTGACTTACAGGATCACAGGTTTGTTCCATTATCAACACCACCAGGGCATGGCAGTGCCCAGGCAAGCATGGTGCAGGGGGAGGTGAGGGTTCAACATCTTGTTCTGAAGGCAAACAAGAGAAGACTGGCTTCCAGGCAGCTAGGACACTGTCTTAAAGCCCATACTCACAGTGATATACTTCCTCCAACAAGGCCACACCTCCAAATAGTGCCATTCCCTGGGCCAAGCATATTTAAGCCACCACACCTATCCCTAGTCAAATCTTTGAGTTTCAGATAGCAAAGTCTGTCTGAAAAAAAAAAGTACCAAAGGTAGACAATGTCCTGAGGAAGAAACTAAAATTGACCTCAGGCCTCCATACATATGTGCATACATGTGTGCATGGGTGAATGCACACATGTATACACATATACATGTACACACAAATACTTTTTATAACTCATGATACAGGATTGAGGAGGTGCTCAGAGTTATAGCCCATGACTTCATTGTTAATAAGTGTTTCCAAGAAAGAAGAAATGGTTCCATGGGATCAATTCTATTAATTGTGAGTAAAAAAACAAAAACAAGAACAACAAAAAAAACCCCTCACAGATAAAGTTGAATTATGGTTGTTTTTGTTAAATTGAGAATAATTTAAACCTAACTGTGAAGAAGCAATTTGAGACTCAGACTATGGACTCTAACACTCCCAAGGGGCCAGGAGGACTAGTCTGGCCCAAATCTAGGAGTTGAAGGCCAGGAGCTTGTGGAGCAGGTTCATCCTCTAAATGTCTACCCACCAACAGGGCAGTCTAGCTTTGTTCTCATATCTTAGTCACTCTGATGATGTCTAAATCATGTGAAACCATCTTCAGCATTCCGAACACTCTGAGAACTCTTTTGTGACTCACTGGAGGCAGATGTACACCGGAGTCAGGTGTGCACTGAAGTCCGGTGTGCACTGGAGTCAGGTGTGCACTGGAGGAAGGTGTGAACTGAAGGCAGGTATACACTGAAGGCAGGTGTGCACTGGAGTCAGGTGTGAACTGAAGGCAGG
>JADRCC010568808.1:0-11709 GCA_019843855.1 Hylomyscus alleni
CTCCCTACATTTTAAAATGGTGGACGTGGATTAAGAACCTAAGAAAAAAATGAATCTCCCAAAAATAGAAATTAGTTTTTTATGATACCATTACTCTCTAGGGGATTGAAGATGGCTTGAGATGGGAGGTAAGAAAGGAGGCAGGCTGAAGAGAGAGGTGGTGGGCAGCTTGCTCTCATCCCCAAGATCTGCTGGAAACACCCCTCAAGCCACCCCCACTTGCCCTGTCCTTCCTTTTTGCTCCTTTCCCCACACCTGGTGTGAGCGGGGGGCCTCACAAGCTTGCTGAGCCCTGCCCTTCATGCCTGTCCATCCAATCTGCCTTTGCTCTTGTGCATACTTTCCACCCGCTCCTTGTTTGACTCTCCGTAGGGTCTCTGGTGGTCCTGTGATGCAGAATCCATCAAGATGGCCCAGGCAGGCCCTGCTTTCTCTCCCTTGTACCTCATTTGAGGAGCAGGCACTTAAATAACAAAGGAGCTTGTGTGCAGAGGGCACTGCCGTGTCTACCACTGCTCGCTGAACCGAATGCAAACACAAGCCACGCAAAGTCCTGAGCACCCCAGCACAGCTCCGCGTAATGAACGATGCTGAAGCCTGAGTAAAATAAAGAGCTCCCAGGAACACGCAGCCACTATTAAGTCTCTCTGTTACCGGGCCTCTGAGAGGAGATTGCCTTGCAAATTTCTCTCTGCAGGGTAGCAAAAGCACCATGCATGCTGGACCAGCTTCCCCGGTGTCCTTTTAATGATACAATGACCATAAACTGACCACAATTCTCCCAGAGCCAGCTGGATGCTGTGAAAATCTGCGACTGCTCCCTGCTCCAGATGGCGTGGTAAAGTTGAATTTGTTGTTTGGAGCTTCGCTGTCATCATCAAAGCAGAACTTGTTCAGGTCCAAAAGCAACGTCCCGTTGGCTGCTCTTTCGGGCAACATAATGCTGGCAAAAAGACATAATTCAATATTTTCCCCTAACAAATGGCAACTGAGTAGGCCTTCTAACCTAGGCAGAGGCTAGATACCTCTACTTCATTTTCAGTTTTACAAGTTCTAGGCTGTCATGGTGTCCTCCTCACTGGTCTCACCAGTTCTGCCCCTGATTCCCTTCTGGGTGCTTTTCACCCAGCAGCCAGAAGTATCCTGTTAGTGTCAGGTCATGACTGTATGCTCCCAAGACCTAACAAGCTCCTTCATTCAGTCACCATCTTAACTTTGGGACTCTCCTCACCAGCTCCTAGTTTACCTCTCTGACCTCAGCTCCTCCTTATTCATGATCCCCCCCCAAGCCCTGCTCCACCCACCACTCTTGCCTCCTGTTGCTCCTTATACAGGCCACCCAGGCTCTAGCCCCAGGGTCATTGCTCCTGCTTTTGGAACGCTCCTCTGGCAGATCTCCAGAGTGTTCCTCAGAGTCCCACAAAGCAAAGACTCGGTCCCTAGGGTGGTGCTCTGGGGAGGTAGTGGAATCTCTAAAAGGTGGAGGTATCTGAGAGTAAACCTAGTTATGTGGGCGTGCCCTCAGATCGGACTTTGGGACTCCACCCTTTTCTCTCTTTCAATCCTCAGTCACGAGAGGAGTGGTTTTATCCTACTGTGGGCTCCTACCGTAATTTGTTATCTCGCTATAGAGTCCAAAGCAATGGGACCAACCTGAAATCTCCAAAACTGTGAGATGAACTAATCTTTCTTGGGCGTTTGTTACAGAGCTGGGAAATGGATGAATACCCTTCTTCTTTCATTTCCTTGAGCTTCTAACCTAATGTCACATTCTTTAAAATATATTAATGATTCCTATCCACTGTTCCATCTTCTGTTTGCCTCTTTATTTGAAATTCTTAGAATTTATCATTATCCAACATGCTACCTATTTTACTTATTCAGCCCGTATATCATCTGCTTCCACCGAGAATGGAAGGGACCTTCTACTCGAGGGCAGGGATCATCGTTTGCTTTGTTCTTTGCCCTGTCAAAAAATATTTGTGAGGTGAATGAATGGTAGCATGTAAGAGTATAGTTGTGAAGAACACAAGAGAAATGAGATTTCTACACCTAGACTCTTGGAAAACCCACCCCTATGCCCCACCTCCAGTAACCCAGCAACAGTGGCCACAGCAGCAGCAGCCAACATGTGACACATTTCCACAACTGCCCTATGCAGATGCACTGTACCCCTTTATAAGAAGCCAGTGCTTTCTCTTCTGGGCCTCTTTTTTCCCTTAGAGCCTTGCTCTGAGGTAGCCTCTGGATACCCCTCTCCCCAGCAAACCTCTTGGGTGAGATCTGTGGTATGGTGTGACCTCTGCTGCGGCATTCCTTAGCTCTGACAAACTAAGGCCCTCTGCTGCTCAATCCTAATGCTGACTACTGGAGTTTTAACTTGTCAAGAGAAGATTCCTCAGTTCCCATTCTTGGAAGATTGAAAGTTCCTTGACATTTCTCCGGGAGGTTTACAGTGTCATGGTGGTGGTGGGGGTGCATCTCAATACCTCCCATTGTTGAAACAAACCCATTGTCTTCAGTTCAGAAGGAATAAGAGAGAGCTTATCTAGGGCCAGATATGAGTGGTCACAGTCCAAAGGCACAGACTCAGGGTTCTCCAAATATCATGGAACACTGTGGAAGTGGCTCTATGAGGGTTACTTATGGAACAAAAAAGTCATGAATCAAAGTATTGTCATATACGCTGGTGGGGACTGCACATGGGTGGGTTGCAGCAAAGCAGGGGAAGCTGCAATACGTTTCAGATGCTATCTGATGGCATTCTTAGGTCTCAGATTGGTGGAAGCCAGAGTCCCACTCAGAATACACTTTAAAGTTTTGATCATCACAGGGATGTTAGGTCAAACACGGGTGGGCAACAAATGACTTTCAATGGGATTAAAAGTAGCCCAAGATAATTTGTCTCTAGCTTGCAACATTTTAATTCTCCACAATCATGAACTTCTATCATTTTGCTATCATAGAATCTTTAATACAGGCTCAGCTTTTTCTCCCTTCCTTCCTCCCTCCCTCCCTCCCTCCCTCCCTCCCTCCCTCCCTCTCTCCATCCCTTCCTTCCTTCCTTCCTTCCTTCCTCCCTTCATTCTTTCCATACTTCCTTCTTTCTTTCTCTCTTTCTCTTTCTGTCTGTCATTTCTCTTCCTTTCTTTCCTTTCTCCTCTTTCTTGATGTCTTTATCCAAAAGACATCAAGGGTCAACTCTGAAGTCCTAGCCTCAGCCTCTGGCCTAGCTAAGCTTGGTGAGAGAGACTGAGGAAAACTAACCCCTGAAGACGTCAATCTATAGAGCGTTGTGCTCACATCTCCAGTTTCTCCTTTTCCATATTCAAAACAGGCATTAGCTTTTGCTACAAGACATACTGGCCCCAATCCTAATGACCTGAAATAACAGCATTTAGTGTTGCTCATGATCCTATGGGTCATCTGGTAACTCTTTGGGTTCTGGTTGGACATGATTGGTCTCTGGGGTCACTAGACGCTGGATTAGGATGGAAGTCTAAGGTGGTCTTGTTCACAGGACTAGGAGTGGAAAGGGATCGGCATTTGGTTCTCAGAGCATTCAAACTACGACAGGATGTAAAGTCCTCTGATTCTCGGTATCATCTCTCTACAACCAAAGTATACTCCTCCACCTCGACAGCTCACAACTGTGGAGCAAGGATAGTGTTAGGCTGTGACTGTGAACAGCATTTGCTTGCTAGAGAGAGCACAGCTGTCCCTGTGTGTCGACAAGGCCACACTGGCAGAAAGCACACCTGCCATTTTGTTTCTGCCGTCACTGTGCGAGGCCATGGTTTTAGTCATTGATTCTTTGAATAGGGACCACTTATTAAATACTAACTGCGTGCTTTAAGAAGTATCTCTATTTCCATTGTCTCCAAGAGGTTTGTATCATTGTCCTCATCTTTACAGGGAAGCACAGAGGAGTTCGGAGGTGTTTCAAGGCTTATCTAAGAGAGTTAGAGCCTCTGGACATGACTCTTTGTTGTCTGTTAGGATCATTGCAAACTTTAAGTTCCATTGGGACGGGGCAAGACAGTGCAGAAGTTCTTCCACCTTGTATTCTTGCCGAGGCCATTTCAGGTTTAACTAGAATTTGATCTCCTTGATGGAAAATTCCAGTGGAAAACTACCCAACTCTACTCTAGGAACCGAAGGTCAGGATGTCCTAGCTAACTTATTCCAGCTTCTGTAAACTGCCGGTTTCTGTGGAACCCCTCTAGCCATTCACACATCTTTGCTTCTGTGAAGCTGCCTGCCTCAGAGGGCTTCTGCAAGGCCTCTGCAGCCACCAAGAGAGATGCAGGACATGGTTTCTGCCTTAAAATTCTCCAGCTTCTGGATACTTGGGGCTACACCTAGGTCCATGCCCACTTGGGCGGGCGTGGTCCCGTCCAGTTTGAATACATGGATTTTAATTGGCTACACACTATATCTAAGTGGTCATCTGTGGTGAGCTCCCCATAATGCCATAAGTTGTATCTAAGCCATAGATGTTTGTAGATCTAAGGTTTGATTACAATACTGCTGAACTGGAAGAGTGCATCATCTAGAGAATTTGGGATCCCGGTTCCAGATTCTCCCCTCCTCTCCCCTCCCCTTCCCCCATCTCTCTGTCTATCTCTCTGTCTCTCTCTCTCTCTCTGTCTCCCTCTGTCTCTCTGTCTCTCTGTCTCTCTCCTCCCCCACCACCACTCTGCTTGTTGCATGCTAGGCACACACTTTAAACTACATCAGCAGTTTTGACATGTTCTTTCATTTTTCTTGGTATTTTTCCCACACACATTTCTCTTGGAATGCCACGCCCCCTCATCCATCAATCCCTTCCTTCCTCTGAGGGGAGCTGCTCTCCCTCACAGCCATCAGACCACTGGGGGCCTCCCAAAGGTGACTGTGCCCAGCAGCTTTCTGAATCTGCCTCCTGCTCATGAGCAGCTTGCAAAGCACTTTCAGCCAAGTGTTTGACAATTTACAACCTGAGCGAGGCTATCTCGCTGCCTTTGAGGCCTCCACTGGAGCCCTGGGCTCATTCATCATCAACTTGGGAAAGCCACAGGCCCTCAGTGCAAGGATGTGGGAGTCTGTAAGGACCTGCCTTCTCTGGGCTGTCCTGCCCCACCCACCCACAGACTCTGAGCTGCCAGCTCTCCCCCAGCAGCTGTTAATGAATGCTGGCACCCAGCCCACCCACTCCCCAGCCTATCTGCAGAGACTTCAAAAGTCACAGTATTCTAGTATAAATGTCAGAGGCTGTGGAGCTCCGTTTTCTTTGTCCTGTGGTTTTGTTTTGCTTCCGTGCTTGGCATTGTAATGGCTGGGATGGAGAAGGGATTAGCGATAGGATGGTGGATACACTGGACTGGACAGGGCTTCTTAGTCCCTCGGGTCTGGTATGTTTAGGAGCCAGGGTGGGGAGTGGGGGTTGGGGTGGGGACATGCAGGCTGAGCTGTTGAAGTGAAGATTTTCATTTTCCAGCTCAAAGAAACAAGCCATTTCATGGACCTGCTTCGTGTCTAAGGCTTCAACAGCCCAGCTGGGAATTACCCTCATTGGAAAAGCCTGGAGGTGATGGCCACACTGTTTGGAATTATCTTCAGTAATGAATATAATTAGCATAGTTACTGATTTAGAGTGATGGACTTCAGGGCTAATTTGGAGAGAAGATCAGGACGCTGTGGGCTTGCCTGGAGGACCTAAAATATTCAAAATGTGATTTCACCAGGTGATATGGGACACTGTCTGCAAATTGTCCTACCACCACAGGAGACTCTGGACCACAGGAAGTCGGAAGATTCAATGAACTTATTTGAGAAAAAGAGAAAACAAACAAAGGGGATTGAGACAGCACGGTCTGCTCCGGGTGCTGATACCCTCAGTGCAAAGGAATAAAGAAGAGCCCGAGGGCTTAGGATAGCAAGAGAAGACTTCTCCAGGATATACTTGGGCCACTGCAGAGGGCGAGCATAGATGCAGATTTTCAAGGGAAGTGGGTGAGTCTGCAAAGTTCCATCTCTAGGGTCCAGACTTCCTTTAGCTGAGTATGGGCTTAGTTTGTGCATGTGATGTTGTATAAGCCACACCCTAATTATCTATGGCCCCCATCCCTGCTCATCTAAGAGACTGAGCATCTTGAATGCTCAAGTTGGTAGTCTACAACATGGTTCCGCCTGTGACTGGGTTAGCCAGGGCCTTAGCAGGAAGTAGATAGCAAATGAGGATACTTCTAGGAGATTTAGTAAAGAGATGACTGCAAAGGGGTACTTGGGTATGTGTAGAAATTTTAAGGGCTGGTGCATCTCTCAGATTTAATAAGCCTGGAGCATCCTTGCTACTCAGACACTAGGAAGTACCAGTGGAGGGAGAAGTCCCTAAAACTGGAATCTAGGGACTGGGAGTATTGTGTGCAAAGGGCCACCTTACAGGAACTGAGCGCTTCAGAATATAGATGGGGCAAGGTTGAAAGGGGGCAATTGATAAATCACCCCCAGCCTCACTCTTTCTCTAATTTTTAAAGCTCCCCCACTGGTCAGGAGAAGATGGTCTGCAAAGAAGGTAGTGGGCAGCCTTTCGGGGCATAGGCCCAGGCGAGTGGTGGATCTGAGATGTGTCCAGACAGACTGAGAGCCCCAATACAGATCCTCTAGCACTGAGTAGAGCACGAAAGTTGTGAAAAGTGGGGAGCTGGTCAAATGAATATAATAGCTATTGATAACCCCAGATGGTCTTTGTCTAGGGCTTTTTGTCTTTTGTGTGGCCATGCTAAGTATTAAATCTGCCCAAAGTCACTCAGAAAAAAAACAGTCAAAGATATCCCAAGAGACTCTGCCAATAGGGTCATCAAAGCAGAGGCCAGTTCTGACATTCAGTCTCACTTCAGAGGCAGGGCACTCTGTCCACAAGGGTCATTACTGAGATGAACCTCACCCCAAACTGTCCCCATTCAGATTTCCAGAGATTGGCTAGCAGGAAACCGTAGAGCTGAGCTATTGTGGAAGAATTCCCAATTGTGTGACTTTTTGATAAAATAGCAGAAAGACAAGCTAGGGTGTGTGTGTGTGTGTGTGTGTGTGTGTGTGTGTGTGTGTGTGTGTGCATGTACACAGGCAGTAAAACAGAATCAAAAAGAACTTTATCCACTAGAGTGAAGCTCTGTGTTTAAGAGCACGTCTGCTGTTCGAGAGGACCAACGTCTCCATGAAGTCTCACAACTAATTGTGTATAACTCCATTTCCAGAGGGTCTGATACCTTCTTCTGACCTCTGTAGGGAACCAGGCAGGCATATAGTGCACAGCCATACATGCAGATAAAACACTAACATACATAAAATAAAATTAAACAATTACTAAAATGCTTTACTTTAAACTTATTGTGAATTAATTGTGAGTCAAAGAACAAGTGGAAATAATATAACTCATGTCCCACATGCATTCTGTATTTCCCCTTCATATATATGCAATTAAGTTGCATAAGGTGAATTCAATTTTTGTTTTGTTTTATCCACTGACTTGTTTTGATTTGTTCATATTATTTACTGAGATTTCTTTGGGAGTGCTTGGTTACTAATTCTGACTCTCCAAGCATCTATTAAAAGTGCTAAAAGCGCCATTTCACCCCTGGTGGCAATAAGTAAAGAAAAGACACAATCCAGAGAGGGTCCGTGGTGCAAATGGAATGAAATTTAAAAAAAAAAAAAAAGCTGTAAAAACAGGTGGAAAGTTAAGGAAAAATAATGAGGAAGGAAGGAGATGGGTAAGAAATAACAAAATGATCTTTGAAGGAAATGGGGCACCTCATATCTGCTTGTAGAGAGTTATTCCCTAATGCCATGACATATCAGAGAAACCAGGGGTCAAGCACTACCCAAGAGGGAATACATTCCACCTCATGACTACCTGAAGGTGAGTTTTCTGCATGTTGCAGGGTTATCATTGATGTCTTCCACGATGAAGGTTATCTGCATGCGGTTCTCCTGACCCCCAGAGGGTCTGTCCCTCACCAGAACTTCCAGGGAAATGATGGGATTCTGTCTCAGTTCGCCTGCATCTCGATCTAGCCTTTGAGCCACTTGGATTGTCCCTGTCACTAAGGAGGCAAAGGTTAGAAGGCAAATGAAGAATAAAGGCACAGGGACAATGGAGAACACAGGAAAAGACTGTGCTAGAATGGTGACCAGCTTGTACTGGGAGTAGCCTCTATACAGGCATGCCGTGTGTTTCTGGGTTTGATGTTTATTGGAACACCTGACCTGGTCTTTCTCTACAGCTACACCTTAGAGTCAATTATTGGGCCCTGGGTTCAGTCCTGTCCATGGCTAACAGAACTGGTGGGTAGCTGACTTCAATTTGATCTACTGGATTCTCTATTGGAGAATCTGTTGCTAAGAAACACACATTGGAGAGTGAGTGAGCTACAACTGAAGCTGCAGGCAAAAGCCCAGAACTTGAGCTGCTGAGATCCTCAGAACAGTGCTGGCTAACGCCTTCTTCTGCCCTGATCATCCGACTCTTTCTTATGAGATGTGCCTCCTCCCCTCCCCTTCCTTTCCCTCCTATCCTCTTCTCTTCCTTTCTACTGCCTTCTGCTTAGCTAGATTTGCTGCCATTTTTATTACTCGGAACCAGAGTCTTAGTTTAAATACTCAAAAAAAAAAAAAAAAAGGTGTGGGAGGTTCAGAGGTAGAGTGTTTGCTTAGCATAGATAAGTCCTGGGTTCAGTCCTACAACTGAACAACATCAGAGTGAACAGAATTCTCATCCAAGATCATCTATCCCTATACTCTTAGCTGTGCGAATTTATCAATGCCAAGGCCTGCAGAAGTTTCCAGAGGTAGATCCCAGCTGCTGGCTTTGCATGTCCGTTATTTCCCTTGACCTAGAACAGGTATTCTTTGCTCGAGGACGTATGGGGCCAGTGACACAGCCAATGCCACATAGACTGGGATTGTCCAATGCTGGCTTCCACAAAAGCATTATGTAAAATGAAGTCCATTGGGCTGGTGACGGGGTAGTATAGTGGCTAAGAGGAGAGGCTCTAGAGTCATCCATCTTGGACATCAAGGTGCCCCAGTGAGCTGGGCTCTTGGACAACCATTGAACTTGTCTGGGTATCTCTCTAGCCCTTGGTTTTCCTTTGTAAACTATGGATGGTGTTAGTCCATTGGGTTATGCAAGAACCTGGGATGGAATGCATGTGGCCCCTCTACAGAACGTCTGGTAAGTATTCTGTATTAACACTCCACTAAGGTGGCTATTTCGGAGGAGAGGAAGCTCACTCTCTGCACTAGGCTACTCATATGGGAACAATTTAGCAAGCTGATGTGCAGAGACACTGTCCTGTGCATCACCATTAGCCACAGGTAGTAGCTATTTAGCCTCTGAAGTGGGGTCAGTCTGAATTGAGATATACTTTAAGTATAAAACACACAACATGCTTCCAAACAAAATACTATACATATTTCAATTACTTTTAACTATCAGTTATGTTGTAATGACAATATTTTAGATCCTAAGAGTAATTCTGTTTTGATTTTTGTCTTCTTTTGTTTGTTCATTTGGTTTTGAGACAGGGTTTCTCTGTGTAACCCTGACTGTCCTGGAACTCAGTCAGCAGAGCAGGCTGGCCTAGAACTCACAGAGTTTTGCCTGCCTCTGCTTCTCAAGTGCTGCGATTAAACATGAACCACCACCCGGCTCAATTTCATTTTTTCAAATGGGACTATTAACAATCCTGAGATTACACATCTGCTTTCATTCTACTTCAGTGCTGATATTGTTCCTCTCTTCTGAATCCTTAAGCATGTGTGGATGGAGCAGGCAGCTCATGCACCGTCACAGGCCCACCTTCCTCAGAGTGATGGGGCTGGGGCATGCTACCCTACAACATAGCACCCTGATGTCTTAGACAGTAGCAGAGGCAGGAGGACCTCTCTGCCCTTGTTCTGTTTATCTCCGTGTGGCCACCAGATCCTCTTCTGAGAGATTTTCCCAAAGACCACAGCATCATCGTCTAGGAGGACAGAGACACCGGAGCGCCAGGCTTTGCTCAATTTACTCCTGTTTTAGACACTTTGTCATCCAGCCATAATTGTCCCTTCACTTCCTCATCAAGCTCAGTATAAAAATTGCAGTTTTTCAAGCATGTGTGGTAGTAAATGCCTGTAACCCCAGTACTCAAAAAACTGAAGCAGAAGGATTGCTATGAGTTGTTATAACTCATGGCTATAAGTTCCAGGCCAGCCAGAGCTACCCAGCAATACCTTGTCTTTTAAAAATAAATCTACATCTATATATCTATATCGACATCTATATCTCTATATCTCCATCTCCACCTCCATCTATATCTATACCTCCATCTCCATCTATATCTCCATTTCTACCTCTACCTCCATCTCCACCTCCATCTCTATCTATATCTCCATCTCCACCTCCACCTCAGTCTCCATCTATATCTATATTTCTGGGCAGTGGTGGTTCATGCCTTTAATCCCAAAACTAAGGTAGCTCTCTGAGTTGGAGGCCAGCCTGGTTTACAGAGCAGGTTCCAGGACAGCCAGTGCTATACAGAAGACCATGTTTCAAAAAAAAAAAAAAAAAAAAAACCAAAACAAAATAAATAAGTATACACAAATAAACAAAGAATCAAAAAGCAACCCATCACAAAACATAATTTTCCCTATCTCCTCAAGTCTTCATTTCTGTACAGATGAAGATGCGTGAGTTCTATTTATAGGGGTTTAAACCTTAATCATAACGGCAGTCAAGAAAAACATTTTCATATCCCCCATAAAGGTGAAAGGCAACCCAGCTGCTCACACACAGTCCTACTCAGACTCCACCATCTTGGTTGGTGTCTGCTGCCTTTAACACACCCTTTCCCTGACAAGTAAGGAGAAACCTAGACAGAAAGGCAGACCAAGTGCCAGAGGGAAGAGAAAGCGTTGTAAAACCACTCGACAGCTGCATTCGAGGAGGCAGGAGAGGATACTGCGCATGACTCACACTGGTCTACCACGAAATAGCTGCTGGTGGTAGTGATGCTGTAGAGGAGGTGGCCAGGAAAGCCCTCATCATCAGGATCCATTGCCGTGATGTTCGCCACCATGGTTCCTAGAGGCACTTCCTCTGGGACGGAGTATACTCTCCGGGGGCTGAAACAGAAACACTGCAGCCGTGGCTAATTTGCAGGGCAGGGGAGGGTGCAGACTGGGTGGTAGGTATTTTGGTGTGTGCTAAATATAACACTGCATTGCTCGAGTTGCATCAACACGCAGAGAGAACACAGCAGCTGAGAGGAGGGGTGACTGCTGTCTGTATTTCCAAAGATCACATCCTTGCAGATACAAAGAATGCCAGGTTATCACTGCAGCAATTTAGATGGTCACAGCCGCTGCCTGCCTGCCCACCTGATGCCTGTTCTATCATTAACATCCTCTCACAATAAAGACACTTCCTCTACCCAGTCTCCTCCCAGTTTCTTCTGTTCAAAGGGTGTCTGGATTCTTTTTAAAAACTCATCTGGACAAGAAATTCAGAGCCTCAGGCTTCTTAATTTGTGCTTGACTCCCACCCTGTGGATGATGCCAGAAGCCCAGTATTGTTGTGTCTACTCTAGAATCTCTGGTCTTTCCTCCTCCTCCTCCTCCTCCTCCTCCTCCTCCTCCTCCTCCTCCTCCTCCTCCTCCTCCTCCTCCTCTCCCCTTCCCCCC
>JADRCC010568814.1:0-18479 GCA_019843855.1 Hylomyscus alleni
TCTTCACCTGTCAATCCTCATCTCTCCACACTGTTTAAAACAAGAGTTTCAAACAAGCTTGATTGTGGGCTCTTGGCGATTCCCCTGTCTCCACCTCCTAGTTCCCACAAGGCTACTGGAATTGCAGGTGTTTGCATGCTATTGCATGTAGCTTTCGTGTGTGTCCTGGAATCTGAACTCAGGTCATCAGGCTGTGCGAGGAGCCTCTTTACCCACGGTCATCTCTTATCTCTGAGCTTCTTTACTTTTCAGTAGATTTTCCAACACCGTATCACTGAAATGTTGTCAAAGGTTATACTTAGTTCATGAGATAGGCTCAAAACAATGAAGGTTTTCTCTCACACAAAGGCCTAAGTTAAGAATTAAAAAAAAAAAAAAAAAACAAATTAAAGGGAAAGAAGTAAATGAGACATTATTTCTCCAAACTTATTTTATTGCCTGTCAGGCAAATATCTTCAGGAGATGGACTGAAAAGGAAAAGGCTTTTGCCTTGAGCATCTGAGCCACAGCAGATTTGTGGGTATTATTGGCTTTTTCAGACATCAAAAGCAAACCGTGTAAAAGATGATGGAGGTGCTCGCACAGGAATGGTGAATGGAAATGAGCAAATAGAAGTTCATGCTCAATAAAAACACAAAATGATAATCAGAATAAATGAGACTATCAGTACACAAGTAGAAGAAAATCAGCTAGGAACATCTGTTCAGGTGAGGCTGAAATTAACAGAATAATCAGGCTCTTATCGTGTGCATTTGGAAAGATGTCTGTGAAACATCCGAAGGGGTAGCAGCTCATGTTTGCCCAAGTGGAATAATCACATACCACCTTTGCATTTCCATTCAATAAAATTGGGCTGTGGGGTAGTGAGCTGTTACATTTTCCAAGAAACAGAGGCTTGTACCAAAGATGCAGTCAAATGTGTGGGAAAGACTGAAAAATTTTAATGGTGAAATAAAAATCGCCAGATATACATGAAAGAGTTAGAGTAGACATGCAAAAAGTGTTGTGTATTAGCCTGGTGAATAGCAATGAAGACAGAAACATTTTAGAGAAATAATATGCACACACAAATGAAACATATTGTCTAATCACTCTAGAAAAGACAGACTGTATACTCATCTCCTCATTCTTCTGGCTAGAGCCTGTTAAAAATGGAAACTACCTTCAAGTTCAGTCTTGTCTCTCTAGTTGTTCCAAGCCAACTAGAGTTACATGGTAAGACTTTGTCTCAAAACATTAAACAAGGAGACTGAAACCCGCCTAATGCCCTAACTATGAACGTTACATGCAAAAGACACCTAGGAGAACACAGGAGACAGCGTGGAAGCCAGTGAGATAAAAACCTGTGGGCATTAAGCAACATGTTAGTGACCAGAGTGGAAACGATGAAGCTGAGGTACAAATAGAATGTCCCAAGAAAAGTCTTGTGGCTGAAGACCTAGGTAAATGTTCTTCTAGAAACAGAGAAGGCATTCAATAAGATGCCCTCACCATGTTCAAGTATCACAGAAAAGATGGTGGTCTTACTTCTGTATGTGTCAGCATGGGCTGATGGGGGCCCAAGATCCCATTCTCACCTGGAAGAAACAAGAAACTCCTGCCTTTGCTGGGCTGTGTTGCAGAGGCCAAGTGGGGTCGTGGGCTTTGCAGTCTGGGTCAGAAGCCACTATTCTCACTGTAGAGTGAGGGCTTGTTGAGATACAGTAGAGCCAAAGCAGAAGTCTCTTCCCCAAGCCAATTTGCTGAAGATATAAATGAGAAGCACGATCAAATAAGACAGTATGAAGCCCTGACTCAGAGTGTAATAAGAGAAATCACTTGTCCTATGGAGAACCAGGAAGAACTTAACTTGATTGTTAAAAGGGATTGAGCAGAAGATAGTAGCAGTATGGAATCAATGATGTAGCGATGGGAGTCAACTGACAAGGGGTTTGAAGGATCAATAATAATCATTTCACATACTAAGAAGGGGCTGAGGGAGAGAAAGATCTGAAGAACCAAATCTCAGTGCTGGAACTGAAAATTGCAGTCACCAAAATTAAAGGCTTCTTGGTCAGGCCCACTGGTGGAATGGGAAAACCAATGATTTAGTGAACATGAAAGTAGAAGAGTCATAGACAGCCTCTGCTCCAATTAATAGGGAACCCACACAAAGGCCAAACTGCACATCTGCTACATACATGTAGAGGCCTTAGGTCCAGGCCTTGTATGCTCTTTGGTTGGTAGTTCAGCCTCTGTGAGCTCACATGGGCCCAGGTTAGTTGACTCTGTAGGTCTTCTTGTGGTGTCCTTGACCTCTCCGGCTTGTTCAATTCTGCCTCCGACTCTTCTCCAAGACTCTCAAGCACTGCAGCCTGAAGTTTGGCTGTGGGTCTCTGCATCTGTTTTCATCCACAGCTGGATGAAGCCCCCGAGGAGCTACTTATGCTAAGTTGCTGTCTGCAAGCACAGCAGAGTGTCATTAATAGAATCAGGGATTGGCTGATGTGATGTGTCTCAAGTTGGGCCAGTCGTTGGTCGGCTGTTTCCTTAATGTCTGCTCCATCTTGATTCCTGTGCCTCATGTGGGCAGAGCAAATTTTGGGTTGAAAGTATTGTTGGGTGTTGATGTCTTCCTCCCTCCATTGGGAATTGTCCTTGCCTTAAATGAACTGCCTAGCTGGGCCCCAGTGGGAGAGGAAGAGCTTAGCCCTACAGCAAGTGGATGTCCCAGGATTGTGTGATACCCTAGGGGAACTTCCCCTTCTCTGGAGAGAAGGGGGGGATAATGAGGGGAGAGATTTGTAAAAGTCAGTAGGGACAGGGGCAGCAATTGGGATGTAAATGAATAAATAAATTAATTAATAAAGAAATGACAAAAGTTGAGCAACAGGAATTACTCATTTATTCATCTTAGATTAAAAATAGTATGCAGAGTCACGGGGAACATGGAATTCTCACACCCATTCATTGTTTAAGCCAGACCCTGGAAAGAGAAGAAGAAAAAGTATGGATGAACTTCTTTGAGGTTTGGCAAAAGCAGCAAATGAATAAAACCTACAAAAGAGTTAACCCCAAACAGAAGGATCTCAAAGAAACCTAACCCAGCCATGTAAGAAGCAGTTTCAATGAGCAGATTGCTGCATGGCTCATGGGAGTTCAGGAGCACATGCAGGGAATCCTTAGGGACTTCATATTCTAGAAATATGATCTGTTTCTCTGGCAGCTTTTTGAATTGCTTTATTGTTATTATATTCTCTAGCTCAGTAAATCCTGTGAAATGGTATTGTCTTAGTTTCTTTTTATTTCCTCTCACAGTTTGAGTGGACCGTCCATTCTGGTGGGGAAATCAAGGCAACAGGAATTTGAAGTAACTGATCACAGCTCATCCACAATGAGGAGTGCAGTCAATATGGGTCTGCCCACAAGTAAATGGGTCTTCCAAAATCAAGTAATGCTCCCAAGGTAATTTGCCTTGGGTGTTGCCAAATGCCCATGTCCCAAATGATTCTAGATTCTGTCAAGTCTACAGTTAACACTGTGACAGCTACCCAGTCATGACTAGGAACATATTTACAAACCAGTGTTTAATGGTTTTAAAAGTCTTAAAATTTATAGATACACACAACAAATACCTGATGAATAAATAAGTAAGGGAAAATGAATAACAGACACAAATGTTTGATTGCCTTTATATAGTTGTGAGGAAGAGACATCCTACCTGCGTAAGATGACTAATTTTATGATTAGAGAAAGAAGAAATATGTCTTCTTTAAGAAAGTTTTACCTAGCCTAAAACTACGTGCATGTTTTTGTTATTTTCTGTTAGTTGAGTATTTTTGATTACAAATATATCAGATTCCAAAATAAATTTTAACTTTCAGTCTTTGAAGATCTACATACATCTTCTGGAGTTCTGTGGAAAAGATCAATACCAGTGTAGATTACTCTGGCAAGTGTGGCACATGGAGACTGCAGAGGTGTACTTACACCACAGAGGTCATTGTTTCCTAATAAACTACGTTTTACGTGTGTGTGTGTGTGTGCATGTGTGTGTGCATACATATACTATGGTGTATGTGTTGATATCAGAGGGCAACCTGTGGGAGTCAGTATTCTCCTTTATTGTGAGTCCTCGGAATTGAACTCAGGACATTAGGCTTGACAGCAAGCATCTTTTCTTAATAAACCATCTCACTAGACCCTGTGCAGTGTTTCTTAAGGTCCATTTTGAAAAGCACTAGTTTTGTGCTATGATACTAGATATTATTTAAAACTTTATATGAAAAAGGTAAAGGATACTCATGCAGGCATGAAGAAATTGTGAGTTTTTTACTTCTTGTAGCATGGTTGGATGTCAGATGCCTGGAACTGCTTTGAGAATGTAGACTCACAAGTTTTTGTTTGAACAGTACTACCTCTTGCAGTCAAGTTCATGTCTTGGTGAAGGGAAGGTCTGATAATGGTCTCTAGGTAGTTATGAGGCATTTCTCCCTGTCCCTTCCCATGTTGCAAAGTGAAGGTTAGTGTGTTCCTATGCACATGCGATTCTCCACTCTACTTTCCCAAATGCATGTGAGTGTAGAGCCTTGGTTTTACACAGTGCTACAATCAGGAGACTACAGCTTGTTTTTTTTTTAACATCAACCAGACTCATATGTGTATCTGAGGTGATTTTTATCCTTTTGTTATGCCTACGATACAATCGTAGTTCTCATATTTTATAAAAAGTAATCAAGAAGTGGTAGGGTTAGTACTCAAGTGGAAACCTTCATAGGTGCTTCATATCTGACTCAATGGCCACAGTCTAGGTAAGATTGGCAATCATTACATATTCATTATAAAACATTCAATAGTGCACTAGTGCTAGGGACTTCACACATATCTCTTCAAGTATCTCATAGAGTTAAAACCTTATGTTTGCTATGGAGAAAAACGACAAAGAAGGTATACACCAAAGGTCTACCTTAAAACTGCAAAACCCCGTGTCAACACAAATTCTATAAAAATTCACCGTTCCTTTCTCAATAATTTAAATCTGATTTTGGAAAACGCATATTTATATATAAAAAAGGAGAAGAACATTAAAGCTGGCATAATACTGTCAGCTGTTGGCCATATGGAAAAATTTAAATTGTCATAAAGCTGGCCAGTTATAAAATGTTTCAGATAGTTTTTTTTTTTAAAAATTACATTTTAAGCACTTGAGCAATATG
This sequence comes from Hylomyscus alleni, assembly GCA_019843855.1. Taxonomy (NCBI): domain Eukaryota; kingdom Metazoa; phylum Chordata; class Mammalia; order Rodentia; family Muridae; genus Hylomyscus; species Hylomyscus alleni. The sequence continues at coordinate 5,196 of JADRCC010568814.1, forward strand.
CTCAAAAATATATTGTAGAACTATGTTAGTAATCTCTTTGACTATAACTTTATATGATCATTCCACATGTAATTAATCTTTCTTTATTTTTTAGCTGACCCACGATAGGTGGTGAAGTATTTTTTTTTTTTTTTGGTGAGGGATAGATAAAGACATTAAAAATGGAAAATTACAAACAAGTTTTTTTCAGGTACTTGTGCCACTGATCTATGCCTGCAACTCTGAAAATTCAGTTTTGATTTTTATAATTCATTAGCTATGTGTAGTACAAATGGGAAGTAGTTATTACTTAGTATCAGTTATTGATCATTTCCTATGAGTAAGGCACTGTTAGCCCTGCAGTGTAAGCAATTGTGATACACGTGAAAGAAGAAGAGAAGGCCATCAAAAGAGTGTTTGAACTGTATTCTAAACAGGTTTCAAAACTTGTGCTATGTTCTTCATAGTTTGCTTTTAAGCAGTTTCTAGAAGTGGATTATTTGGATTTAAAGCTTGCGATGTTTATTTGAATTCTCTCTGTAGCTGTGTACCCAATGACATTAGTACCAGCACACAATGGCTTCTCACTTTCATTTTCTGCCACCACTGGTGTCTTAGTTTGAGTGCTGTTACTGGGATGAAACCCCATGGCCAAAAGCAGCCTGGTTAGGATTTAGTTTACACATTCTTAAATCAAAATCCACTGAGTGAAGCCAAGACAGGAACTCAAACAGGAAAGGAATCTGGGGACAAGAACCGAAGCAGAGAGCATGTAGGGATCCTTTACTATCTTGTTCCTTATGGCTTGCTCAGCCCCAGAGTTGCCAGTCTCACTGCCCACAGTGAGCCGAGCCCTCCCACAGCAAACATCCATCAAGAACTATCCTACAGACTTATTCACAGACCAGTCTGTTGAGGCCAGTCTGTGGGGGAATGCTCAAAGCTGGGGTTCGCTTGTGTCAAGTTGACACAAAACTAGCCAGCACAACTGGGTATTCTGTTTAAAAAAAACCCTAATCATAGCCACCTCATGCTTCTGTATACATTTAAATTTTATTTATCTACACGAGAAGTTATCAATGTATTTATCAGCCATGAATTCCTCTTATTAATCATTGGCAAGTCACATGTTTAATTCATATGTGAGGGAACCATGCTATGCACAGGCTGTTGTAGTACTGGGGATGGGGGTGGAGTTCCCTGGGAGCTGGAGGTCAGTGCATTCTATCAGACTTTACTGATATGGTGACCAGCCATTTCTGATACTACAAAAGTGAGTACTTCATATTTTAGACTCTCCTTTTCCACCCACACTATCTTTTACTTTAAAAAAAATAATGTCTATTTACATAATTTTTCTTTCTATTCCTCTTCGCAGTTTCTTTTTATGCTTCCCTCTTAAAATGTCTTCTTGTTCTTTTTATTGTCTTTTGAAATTAGTATTTTACTAAGTGGAGAGATTAATGGCCAAAATTTAGGCTATGAAGATCTATCAGACCAGTGTGATAATTAGGGGATGATTTGGGTTTGGATTTAATTGTTATATTAAAGAGTGATAATTTAGAAGTGGTCTTCTGAGGGAGCTGGGAATGTGGCTCAAGTGACAGTGCTTATATGGCCTGCATAAAATCCTGAATTCAAGTCATAGTACAGTGATGGTACATGGCTATGACCTAGCACTAGCGAGGCAGGAGCGGGAAGATCACAAGTTCAAGGCCAGCATTGGCTACATACATAGTTTGAGAACAGCTGTTGATACAGAGGGAAGAAAGGAAGAAATGAGGGAAGAAAAGAAGGAAAGGAGGGAGGGAAAGAAGGAGGGAGCGAGGGAAGAGGGGAAGATTCATAAGATGAACTGTGTAAGTTTACTTAAACATTCACAGAATTAAAATATGGTTGGTACTTTCTGTAGGGAAGGTAGCTCTGGGAAACCAAGATGGAAATTGAACAGGAAGTGAAGGCTTATATTCTAAGGTAAGTTTTAAATGTTGCTTTTTAAAATGTTTGCGATACTGAAGTCTGATCAATACAAGGGATGGGGATAGTGCGAATGGATGAAGATTTTTTCATTGGGGTAAGGAATTATCACTGACTTCTCTTCTAATTTGGTCTCTTGGGATTTTCTTTTTTCTTTTCTTTTTTCTTTTTATATTTTCATTTCTCTCTCTCTCTCTCTCTCTCTCTCTCTTTTTTTTTGTTTGTTTTTTTTTCTTTCTCTCTCTTTTTGGTTTGTTTTGTTTTGTTTTTTGAGACAGAGTTTCTCTGTATAGACCTGGCTATCCTGGAACTCCTCTGTAGGCTGGCCTCGAACTCAGAAATCTGCCTGCCTCTGCCTCCCAAGTGCTGGGATTAAAGGCGTGCGCCACTACTGCCTAGCCTCTCTCTCTCTTTTTAATTAAGATTTATTTATTATTATGTATACAGTGTTCTGCCTGCATGTATGTCTGTAGACCAGAAGAGGGCTCCAAATTTCATTACAAATGGTTATGAGTCACCTAGTGGTTGCTAGGATTTGAACTCAGGACCTCTGGAAGAGAGGTCTTTTAACCTCTGAGCCATCTCTCTAGCCCAGTCTCTTGCTACTCTCACAGAGTTCCCTTTCAGCTCTTTTAGATGAGGATTATCTTATTTGAGAGGAAAAAAAGAAACAGAACGTTTAAGAAAACGTTGTGATGTATTTGCTCCCCTAAAAGGTAAACCATGCTTGTATTGAATTCTATATCCTTCCATTTGATAAATGTGAGCACACAAGATAATAAGCTATGTATTAGCTTGGGACTATATTTTCCATCCCAACGATTTGGCTTCAGTCACCAAACATACTGTACACCAGATTTTACAAACCACAGGAAAACTGGCACAAATTTTGAGTATTTTGCTTTGTAAAATGAGACACTGTATTTACTATCGTTTAAAAAATGTTTTTTTATATTGTTTCAATAAATCTCTGGTCTTGAAACAAATGCAAATAAAATGCTTAGTCTTTAGGCACTGGCTATAAGTAAAATTTGTTATGTTTTTTTGAATAGTTTGGGCAAATGTAAAGATAGCATTCAATTAAAGTTGGGTTTTGTCTAAAATTGCCAATGCGAGATCAGGGGACATGTGGCCCAAAGACCCAGATTAAAGCATTCCTCAACCCTTATTAGAGAAGCTTTTATTTGCAGTAGATGTCAATTAACACAGAACCCCACAACTGGCCCAGCCACAGAGAAGAAACTGTGAAGCCCAGTCCTCCATGGCCATCTGTATCACCTCCTTTCCTCCCCAGGCTCAGTGATCAATGTAGAAGACGGCAAAAGGTGTCAGAGCCAGAGCAGTGGGTGACTGCAGCGAAACTGGTTTCCACACAGAAGGGAGATTGCACACGTGAACTTGGGGCAGGATATACAAGACCTGTGTAAGCTCAAGCCAGGCCAAATCCCAGCATGGAGATAGGAGGTGGGTTTAAAGTCCCACCCCTACCTCAGGAGATTTTGACAACTCCCGATGGGAGAGGGACAGTCAGTTTCTTCAAGATTGTCCGTTGTGCTCCAGAGGAAGGGCACACAATCAAAAATATATGGACAACTGTTAGGCGCCGGCCAACATCAGCCACGCAAGCATAGCACGTCGCTCACCTACGCATGCGCTTGACTCATACGTTACCCATTCCACCGTATCCTCCCCGAAAGGGTGGCGGTATCAGCAGACACTGCTGAGCCAATGAGGCATTGTGCAATGTTGGCAGACATTGCTAGCCAATCAGGCATCGACATATCTGACTGCCTAGTGGGTTGGGGTCCTTCTCTCACTTCAATAAGGGCGCTCCTAATAAAGTGTGATTGAGAAGAATCCTGTTGTTGTTGTCCTTCCTGCTGGCGGGTGGACGCGGCAGACAACAAAAACTAGATTTGATTACCTAAGGGTGTTCAATGCCCCAGTGTAGGGGAATGCCAGGATGGGGGGATGGGAGTGGGTGGGTAGGGGGACACCCTCATAGAGGCAGGGGGATAGGGGATAGGATAGGGGGTTTCTGAAGGGGAGACCTGGAAAAGGGAAAACATTTGAAACATAAATAAAATATCCAAGAAAAAAAATGGATTAAATTTAGATATTAGGGTGGGCAGGGGGAGGGGGCTGGGGGTAAAGGGGTTGGGGCTTGGGGGGCTGGGGGGCTCGGGGGCACCTTCCAGGAGGTGGAGGTTGAATATCATTAAACACACTGTACAAAATTTTCAAGGAACTAAAAATTGAAAAGAAACAAACAAATTTCCAGTGCAAGACAAAGGGTGTGGCACTTCTGCTTGAACCTGGCAAATACTATTGAAGTGTTTAGATTACAAATATCAGTCAAGGAAAAATAAAAGAGAATCCTGGTGCTACATTTATACATTGACATATGTAATCTGGGGTGACACGGGGCATGAATCAGAAGAACATGAGGTTGACGATTGGTGCACTGTTACATTTAAACACTTAGGAACCAAGGTAGTTAATATAATTTATACGTACATAAACTAAATGATAGCTCTGTTAGATACTGCTTGGATAGAAGTGCTTTTTCCTAGTATTTTAATCAAGTATGCTATCGTGTCTGCTCCAGCTGATGCACGCGGCACATGAAAATTTGCTGATGTGTGTTTCCCTTAATGGATGTAATATGTGTAATGTGCTATTAATGTCTATTAGAAATGCATATAATAGTGAAAACATACTTTAGTCAGAAGTAATTGCTATTTTTTTTTTGAGATCAGAAAAATGAGAGTAACAGTGAGGTGGATTTGTTAAATTTTTTAAAACCAATTGCCTTCTTGTCTCTGAATTGAAATAGTAACATATCCATGTTCGTATTTTGCATAAATTTGCATGACAAATTCCCAAAGCTCTAATTTGAAGTTAGTAAAATAAAAGGATGCAATTTCCTTTAGCTTTCTGAATGCTCTGGTAGTTAGAGGGAACACACAAATCAGACTTTTTAAAGAATTAATTTGATTACCTTGTAGGCCAGAAGACAAGGAAGTGAAACTTGGGAATGTTCCGAGACAGAGGGGAGAGAATAGGAGGGAGGGAGGGAGGAGAGGGGGGAGAACAGGCATGCTCACCCGAATTCTTCTGCAGATGTGGGAAAAAGAAAGCCTTGCTGAAATACACTTCACACAGTAGAAGTCATCCCTTTAGAGAACACAGTCCAATGGCTTTGAGCATACTCAGAGCTGTGGCACCACCCCCACTGTCCAGTATTAGAGTGTTTTGGTCACAGACCTAATAGCTGTCCCTCTCCCTCGCCCCTTCTCCCAGATCCCGGCAACAACTCATTTACTTTCTGTCTTTATTAATTCTAATATCATTTCTGGGCAACATTTAATTTTATTTCACTTCATAACCCTTAAATCTCAATTGTCTATGCCTTGTGCTCAGTGATTGATTGTATTAGTCATGTATGTGCCTCGGCAATTTAGTTTTGAGTGGAAACTCAACCTTCTGATGCTTTGAAACTATTATAAATAGCTGCACTGGAAAGTGTGAACCAGGTTGTTGCCTTATTTAATTAATAGAAGGTCATTTCAAGCATCTGGCTTATTGTTTCCCCCGTTTCACCTCAACCTAGGACACAAGAAAGTTGAAATCGAAAACCAACAAAAACATCAGAGAGAGAGAGAGAGAGAGAGAGAGAGAGAGAGAGAGACACCTCAGTTCCCACATTTCTTGTGGTGCACTTTCAAATGTCAATGGCGATTTGTAGCTGTGTTTTGACTCTGTCAATCAGCATCCCATAATTACACCGAGAGTTATTACACCGAGAGAGATGAACAATCTCTCAAAGAGCTGACTAACAAGGTAAAATTGACCTTTTAGAATGCATTTTCCAAAACTTAGATAGAATTGTTAATAAACTGACATTACTAGTGTGTGAAAGTATTAAGGTCAGTGTTGTGTGTTTGTTCTGACCTGGAGTTAGAAATTTTCCCATGCACAGTCATGGTTGACTTGGGAGGAAAATGGTACACTGAGATTACAGCCTAGGCTCTGCTGGTGCTCACAGGCTCTGAATAGATCAGTGTTTAGAGACCTAGTTAGCAGACAGAGCAAGAAATGTACATGCCCCTTTAAGGCTTAAGTACCTCCTAAGTTTGTATTCATACTTCTAGTTCAAATTCTGAATTAAAATAATTTTCTTCTCCACCAAGAAGCCTCTCTATAAAGTCCACAGGATTATAAAATTCATAATTAATGAAACATACCATCATTTGTTTGTCTAAAGTTGATATACCTATATCATCTATATCTATGTCTGTGCCCATATATATGATCTACATTTGTCTGTGTCTATATTATCTATATCTAGATATTCAGTGCACTCTTGATATAAAGTACCCATTTTGTTTTATAATTTTTATTATAGTTATTAATGTCTGTCTTTTCCATTGTTTTAATTTTCTTCTTCAGAGGCTTTCATTATATTTATATTAAAACTTTCTTGCCCATCCTAAATATTTCTTATATTTTTTGATATCAAATAAATCAAAGTATATGTCCTTCTAAAGTGATTAATAATAATAACAAAAATTCACCAGGCCTCACACACATTAAAAATACCAGCAATGAGGCAGTATCAGGAAATCACTTTTTTTTGTCATAAGAAATCAGAGTATTATACCATAAAACAATTTACCTATCAACTATCTGTAGAAAGTCTACTGTGTGCCAGGCAAGGTGTTAAGTCAGACATGAGCATGACAGATATGGAAGGAGACAGGTGTTAACCACATTTTTAATGTAATTACATTTTGACAATTTTACCCAAACATCCCATGAGAATTTATACTAAGTGGATATATGAATTTTCAATTACTGCTAGAATGAATTGCCACAAACTTAAAGGTTTAGTTGAATATATCTTCATTATCCCAGTGTTCTGAATGTCAGAAATACAAAGTGGGTCTTAGTGGGCTGATACCAGAGTACCAGCATCCTCTAAGGATTATTCCTTTGCTGATCTAGCTTCTAGAGGCCACCTACTCCCTACACCTACAGAGCAAGCAATGTGCATGCCCCTTTAAGGATTAAATACTTCCTAAGTTTGTATTCATACTTCTAGTTCAAATTCTGTATTAAAATATTTTTCTTCTTCACCAAAAGTCCTTGCTATAAAATACACAGGATTATAAAATCCATCATTATCATCACTTGTTTGTTTAAAGTTAATATACCTATATCATCTATATTTAGGTCTATGCCCCTGGCTCCCTCTACTTGTCTTAAAAATTAGCAACCTTGGGTTGAGTCCTCTTTTCTTTACTCTGATTTCTTCTCTCTGATGCACTTTAGTTAAGAACCTGATCTGACTCATGTGGATAATACTGAATATCCCACTGTAATCTGACTTCCTCCTCTGCTGTGCCGCACAGGGCCACTTCTGGTAACTGAGACATCTGGAGTAGGAATCATAATTTTACTTATTGCATGTACTATACTTTTTCTGAGACATGAGTGGTTAGGGAGGGTTTGGGCTTTCATATTTCAGAAGCTGATATTTTCAGTGAAGTCTGGAAGTTAGCTAGGTGGAGGGCAAACAGACATAAAGTGGAGGAAAAGGGACACTACGGATATTGTAATAGTTCAGAGGGATGTGAGTCTGAGATAGAACTGGAATCTGAAAGGAATGGAGAGGCTCATTCACTTTCAGAATGGAGAAGTCATTCTCTTTCAAACACTGAAGTGAGAATCACTACCATCCATTAATTGTATTGTTACTTTCCAATTTTTATTAAGTGAAATATATGCATATATGCACATATATAAACATATGTATGTATCATATATGTATACATACATATATCATGATACATACATATATCAAAGCTTCCATCATATACATTGTAAGCATACAGTTCACTTGTTTCAGTACATTGCTAGTGCTGTATTGATGTCACCACCATCTGTCTTTGGCATTCTTGTCTTATTTTGAAAATGAAGCTCTGTATTCATCAAATGACTTCTCATTCTCTCTGTGAATCAGTCCCCAGCAATCCCCATTCTACACCTGCCTCTCTGCACTGGAGTACTCCAGCCACCCAGTGTAATGGAGTCAAGCAGAAAATGTCTGTTCCACAACTCGTTCACTTCACTCAGCCCGATAGCCTTACATTCATTCTCAGAGAAATATGTTAAATACATCTTTCCTTTCTACTACTGAGTGTTATAATCCTATACACATGTCCTGGTTAACCTTAATGCCATTTTGACACAGCCTACAGCAATCTGAAAGGTGACACCTCACTTGAGAAATTGTTCACATCAGATTGGCCTGTGAGCAAGCCCTGGGGAAGTTGTCATTACTAGTTACTGTAGGAAAGTCAGCCCACTGAGGGCAGCACCACACCGAGGCAGGCAGTCCTGGGTTGTGTGAAACAGCGAATTACGAGCCCGTGAGCAAGTCAGAGAGTCAACCAGCAAGCGGAGTTCCTCCCCTGATGCAGTTCTTCCACGGTTTCTTCTTTGAGTTTCTGCTTTAATTCCTGGCTGGTCTACCCTCAGTGACAGACTGTGACCTGAAAGTTTAAGCCAAGCTTCTTTTCTTCTTCTTTTTTGGTCACGCTATATATCACAAGTGAAGGGCGTAGAACAATGCAGATACCACATTTTATTTATTCTCAGACATTTTTGGAATTTGTGTTATTTTCATGCTTCAAGTCTTGTGAATCATGCTCCTGTGAATGTGGATGTATAAATATCTCTTCAAGACTCTTTTAATTATGTGGTGCGTATTCTCCAAAATGGAACGCAATATCATATGTTAATTTTATTTTTAAAAGTTCTTTTGATAATTTCAATACTTTTTTTCCATAATTTGTCTACAATTTTATATTCTCATAACAATGGACGAAGATTTCAATAGTTTCCACTCTGCCAACATCTGTTACTTTGTAACATTTATAGTGTCGTAAGGGATAGGAGCTACTGTTTCAGCATAGCCAGGACTTCCATTTCCCTGGTTTCAGCATAGCCAGGACTTCCATTTCCCTGGTTTCAGCACAGCCAGGACTTCCATTTCCCTGGTGGTTAGTGATGCTGAACGCGTTTGCATGTGATTTGTGGCCATCGAGGGGTTTTTCCTGGACGAATGCCTCTTAAAGCCCTTAAGCTTTCGAATCAGTTTTAATTTTGTTGAGTTTTAGGCATTCTCTCTCTTCTCTTATATTATTATTATTCTCTTATATAATTATGCAGTTTGAAGATTTTTTTTTCTCTCATTTTGTGACTTGCTTCATCATACTGCCAATCATAGCTTTGGGAATACAAACTTTAATTTTCATGAAGTCCATTTTTTTAATTTATCCTTTCATTGTTGCTCAGATCCTTCCTATTGTATCCGTGAGCCCAAGCCCGTGAAGGTTTGCCTTATAGTTTCACCTTAATGACTTAGAGTTTTAAGTCTTGTATTTAGGTTGCATACATTCTCAGTGTTGCATAAGAGTCCAGTCTCTATTGTTTTGAATGTGAATATTAAATTTTCTGCATTGCTTATTAAAATGGCTGTCCTTTTCTTCTGGAGTTATCCTGGCACATCAAAGAAAAAAAAATAATGGGACAACATTTATGAAGGGTTGCATCTGGTTCCTGTCCTGTCATACTGATTTATAATTATTTCTTTTTTGAGGCATCACATGATTATTCTTGGAGTATCAGGTGTTTGTTTTTGAGTTATCAAATGTTTTGGGGGGAGAGCATATCACATTTGCTTATTGTAATTTCCCAAGTTTCAATATCAGGAGGTAGGGATCTTCCAACTTTGCTCTTTTCCAATATTTATTGACAACCAGGATCCTTTGAGATAACAAATAGATTTTAGGACAGAAATTCTACTTCTGCAAAGAATGCCCCTGGTATTTTGAGAGAAACTACATAGAAGGTGAAGAGCACCTTAGATGGTATTGGCATCTTAATAATTACATCATGTTTTCTGATCAACCGAACATGAGTGTTACCGTGTACCTATGTTCTTTAGTTTCTTCAGTCCCGGTTTGTTACCTTTATCATGTGAGAATTTTGTTCTCCTTTGTGCTAATGCAAATGGAACAATTGTTTTAATTTCCTTTTCATATTGTTCATTGCTAAGGGACAGGGATCTACTGATTGTTGGATATTGTTTTTTTGCATCCTGGTACTTTTCAAAGATTTATTGTTTTGGTTTGTAATTATGTGTATATATGTATGTCTCTGTGGGTATGGGTGTGTGTACAGATGATGGCGAAGGCCAGATCCCCTGTGCCTAGAACTACCAGCTGTTCTGAACAGCCTGACAGAGTTTAGAAGAGAACTCAGTTCCTCTGGAAGAGCAACACATACTTTTAATGCTCAACCATCTCTCCAGCCCCGTCCTACTACCTTCCATAATTAACTTACCAATTCTAATGGCCTTATTATGTAGTATTTAGTGTTTTATACCTTTAAGGTTATTATAAGCATGCCTTTTATATTTCACTTTGCCTACTTTCTCAGGCTAGAACCTTCAGTTCTGTGTTGGATAGAAATGGTAAATGAAGAAGGTATTCACACATTGTTTCTGATGTCAAATAAGAAGTTTTAGTCACTCACTATTGAGTATAATGTTCAGTGTTGGATTTTATATGTAGTTTTTATTATATTGATAGAATTCCTAGCTTGTTGAATTTTTTTAATTATGAAAGTTGCTTAGCTTGGTTAAACTTTTTCTTCCTTAAATGAGATGATCACATAGGTTTCTCTTGATCATGTTTATATGACATATTATGCTGCTCAACTTTTATGTTTGTTTATTATATCTACATATATTAGTCCTACATTTTGGGAACAAATTCCACTTATTATCTATGTATAATCCTTTTAATATATTTTTTAAGTTTAGCTTGTAAGAGTCTTCTTGAGAATATTTGCATCAATGTGTGCAGAGATGGCAGTCTATAGCTCCTGTCTGGCTTTGGTGTTCTGATTCTGGTCTTCAGCTTATTGGAAAGGTTTGACCAGTATGTTAGTTCATCTTTAAACATTTTGTAGAATTCTCCAGTGAAGCCACTATATCCAGAGTTATATTTTTTTAAATGAAGAAGTATATGGAGATTTTATATTATTGACTCTGCTATATATCTATTGCTACATATAGATATATCCATATTTTATATTTTGTCATGATTTAGAGTTGGTAATTTTTGTATTTTTAGGAATTTTTCTTTTTAATATATATTACCCAATTTGTTTGTTTATAATTTTTTCATAACAATCTTATAAACTTTTAAATTTCTTTAGAATAATTTATGATGTCTCTACTTTTATTTACGATTTTAGTAAATTGACTCTTTATTCTTCTGTGTTTCTTTTCCAAGAACAAAACCTTTTAATACTATCATACATGAGGCAACTGCTTTTGTATTTATACATCTACGATTAGATGTATTAATCAGCAACCAGATCATAAATCCCTATTATCTGAAGGACTGGTTTCTGATGTTTTTCTTAGCTCCCATAAACTCTCAAGTGGCTCCTGGAATACATACATGGCTTCTTACATGGGGCCAAAAGTGCCATGTGCTGCCACTGGTGATGCCTCCTTACAAATCAGATCCTTTAAAATGAAGACAAGAGGTTTACAGATGACAGAAGCTAAGACAGACTAGAACACCCTTCCCCTTAATTTGCATGACAGTTGAAAAGTAGATGCCATCTCATTTTTCAGATATAAAAATAGAGGCTCAGAAATACTGAAAAAAAACAAAAAAAAGAAGCTTGCTAAAAGTTACTTTAAGTTTTAAGATAGTATGCAACCAGGTCTCCAAGTCCTTCTGTTTTGCCACAGTGCTTTTTCTTTTTCTTTTTTTTTTTTTTTTTTTATTAGGTGTTTTCTTTTTTACAATATCTTCTTTCCCAGGTTCCCCCCCTTTAAAAAAAATAAAAAAAAAAAAGAAAGAAAGAAAGAAAGAAAAGAAAAGAAGAAAAAAATATATAATAAAAAAAACCCCCAAACTAAAGCAATCCAATCCCCTGTTCCGTTCCCCCTCCCCTGCTCACCATTTCACCCCCTCTTGCTTCCTGGCCCTGGCATTCCCCTACACTGGAATATAGAACCTTCACCTGGCCAAGGTCCTCTCCTCCCATTGATGACCAGCTTTTTCTGAGAATCCTTCCCATATTCAATCATCAAATCTAGACACTATTGTGGATGCCAACAAGTGCTGGATGACAGGAGCCTGAGATAGCTGTCTCCTGAGAGGCTCTGACAGTACCCAACTAACACAGAAGTAGAAGCTCACAGCCATCCATTGAACTGAGTACAGGGTCCCCAATGAAGAAAGGACCCAAGGAGCTGAAAATTTTGCAGCCCCTTAGGAGGAATAACAATATGAACTAACCAGTACCCTCAGAACTCCAACCAAGAGTACACATGGGGGGACTCGTGGCTCCAGCAGCACACAGTGCTCTTTCTTAAGGGAGAGTCATAGTGATGGAAGAAAGTGAAGTGAATTGGGTTTTGAGTATCTGTACTGTCTTAGTCACTGTTCTATTGCTGTGAAGAGAACCCATAAGTCTTTTACAGGAGAAAGCATTTAATTGGAGCTTGCTTACTGTTTCAGAGGTTGAGTCCATTATCACCGTGGCAGGGAGCATGGTGCTGGAGAAGTAGCTGAGAGCCACATCCTGATCTACGACCTGGGGGAGGGATGTTGAAACCTCAAAATAGAGAATGCACATCCTCCAACAAGGCCACACCTCCTGATCTTACTAAGCCTTTCAAATGGTTCCATTCCCTGGTGACTCAGCGTTCAAATATACAACCTTGGAGTCCATTCTTATTCAAGGCCCACCACACCTAACATCTAGAATAAAGCCTTACTTTCTCTTCATGTCTGTTCAGCTAGGCTTTCCTACCCATCAGCTTCACAGTACTCTCCTAGCCTGACTCTATTTCATTCTTTTTTTTAAATTAATTTATTTTTTACACTCCATATTCCATTCCCCATCCTCCCCCATCCACTCACCAACTGCTCCACATCCCATACCTCCTCCCCACCCCCTGTCTCCACTTGGATGCCCCCATCCCCTACCCAACCTGACCTCTAAACTCCCTGGGGCCTCCAGTCTCTTGAGGGTTAAGTACATCATCTCTGAATGAACACAGACCCAGACGTCCTCTACTGTATGTGTGTTGGGAGCCTTATATCAGTTGGTGTATGCTGTCTGTTTGGTGGTCCAGTGTTTGATGGTCCAGATTAATTGAGACTGCTGGTCCTCCTACAAGATCACCCTTCTCCTCAGCTTATTTCAGCCTTCTATAATTCAACAACATGG